>OX451346.1:6847714-6955214 GCA_949629155.1 Myopa testacea | reverse complement strand
TAGAACGCCCCCCGCCCCCTGAAGCAGAGCGGCGAAGATAAGCTGCATGCATACAAAATGTTGCAAGCGAACTGCTGCTGTAATTGAGTAGAAATTAAAACTTATTTTATATACAAAAAAGAAACAAAGAAAAAAGAAACAAAGAACAGAAGAATAGAGGAATAATAAAAGCAATTGTTTTATTTTTATGGAATGGAGCACGGAGCAAGTTGCAGTTATTTCAAGTCAGTGAACATTTAAGCTCTAGAAAATGGATTTTTTATTTCCTGTAAAATTACTTAAATTGAGTTTTAATTCGAAAATTAATTGAATGACTTTAATTGATATGTTTGAATATTTTACAAGCTTGTTTCTGCTTGTTTGGATAATTATGTTAAAAGTTTCATTTAAATTGAGTTCAAATTCAAGAGTTAAAAATAGAATTTGTTTAGTTTTCACTCTAAGAAGTTTGACGCTTAGAAACACTCTGTCGTGACACTCGATAATCACACGTTCCATCCGATGTCACGAAAGATTTTCAATACTCGTATCTTTTATTTTCCTACTCATTTCGCTTTTTACGTCTTTTAAATTTTCTTGGTTTTCGTTTCTTCTTCCGTTTTTCTGTTAGCTTTTTTAAAACTTGCTTAATTTCCTACTCGCTCTCAAAGAGCAATAAAAGAAAATAAGGAAAGTTTACACCGAAAACGCTACTTTAAGTTTTTCTTTCGCTTAATTGTAGAGTATAAATTTCCGTTAGCTTTCATCCTTCGTCTTGAATCGTGCCCCGTGCTCCGTGCCGCACCCCGCAACACGCACTCCCAGCATGCAGCTGCTGAGATGAGCAAACAAAAGAATTAAATATTCCGGAAAACTTCAGTCGGTATGCAGCATAAAATTCAACTAATTGTACGAAATAATCCCGACCCATGATTAACAATAAATGAAAAAT
Organism: Myopa testacea; assembly: GCA_949629155.1. NCBI lineage: Eukaryota > Metazoa > Arthropoda > Insecta > Diptera > Conopidae > Myopa > Myopa testacea. The sequence continues at coordinate 6,954,283 of OX451346.1, read as the reverse complement.
TGCATGCACAGCACCCGGCGGGTGGCGGGTGGCGGGAGGGCGGCGGAGGCGGTGGGTGGGTGACATTCACGCTGCAGTTGGCAACATTTTCAAGCTGCGGCGCGCAAAAGTTTCTGCTTCGCAAAGTTTTACGTTTGTTTTTCTTGCGTACTCTTCAAACATGGATCGCGAGGCGGAGGGAGGGAGAGGGACATGCGACGTACAACACGAATGCACGACCGACGATGAGAAGCGGCGACAACAACGCAGCAGCAGCAGCACAACATCAACAGCAGTTGCTACGCACTGCAAAATTAAATATGCATAAAGTAAAAAATAAAAAAAATATTCAAAAATAAAAGATTATAATAGAAGTAAAAGTAGTTTGATGGTTCGGGGGGTGAGAGGAGGTGGTAAGCAACAACAACCACTCCGTATTTTCTGATGCAACACGCATCGATGCATATTTCTGGCATGCTACGCAGTCTCATTGATGGATGCCACAAAAACTTAGATGGGAATTAAAAATTTCAGCCAAAATTTCATTTAATTAATGCTGACAGCAGTTTTATTGTAGTTTCGCAACGAAACGGTCGATATGTTGGCAGGTTGGTAATAAGAGCAAAACCGACAACAACGACAGCAACAACAACAAATTTCAAATTAAAATTTCAGGTGTTCAGAAATGAACGTACTCTGGAAATGGGGTTTCTTTTTGGAGGAATTTCATTCGCGAAGTTACGTGGAATGGCGTGGAAGTGGAACAGAAACTGAACCAAGCCTTGAACCACGTTCTGCTGTGCTGCCTGTAGTGAAAAATATTCACAATCACTTGCTTTTGATTGATGTTTCGCTGCTGCTCAAAGGTAATGAAATTTTGCAGAGGAAAAGCTGAGGGGGAGGAGGCGTGAGTGGATTTCCCAGGGCTGCGTTAGAAAATATTTACTTGTCTGCTGGCAACAGTGTTTAGTTCAAAATTTCATATCGGAAAATGGTGCGAACTGAAAAGTTAAGACATCGAAAGTCTCGATTTAAGTTGCAATATTTTACAAATTGCCCAAGTTGTAATATAAACTAGTTTAGAATTATATTAACCACGGATGCAAGAACCAAAAAAAGATCGCTATTCACAAACCCTTAAAATGTATTAATTTTACCCTAATTAAAAATGACAGAAACTCGTTCAAGTGTCAAGTGAATCTTTGAGCAAATTGCATTCACTTTATTCAGTTACGACGATGAACACTATGCGAATTATAAACAACTATCGAAAGCAAATTATATGTAAATTGTATTCAATTGTATGTAGATTGAATTAAATTTATTTAAATAAAATTTTAGAACAATATTTTGTTCAATTTAAGTCCATTTAAGTTAATAATAAGTTAAAAACTCACCATCGGCGGATACGACAGATATCGGTCGCTGTTCATGTTGTAGTAGGAACCATCCGGTGGGGGCGCCGGCGACGGGGACGGAATATAGACGCCTTTGTTAATCAGCATTTGATCGTCGCGTGCTCGATGATCCAGAATATTCGTTGTATTGTTGTTGTGACGAGGATGTGGCAAGGTCCTGGCGTTTGCTGCAAGAACACAGAGAAACGAGAGAATAAATCGAGTGAAAAACAATTTAATAGAGAACAAGAGGTCGGAGGAGGAAGAGGAATCGCTGCTGCTGGCTTCCAGTGGATGGTGTGAATAAAGGAAGAGGAAGAAGAAGAATCTGCAACTAATCAAATGATGATGCTGCAAATGATACGTCGCGCTCCTGCAACGATCACGGCGACGGCAAAAAAGCACTCGGTTGCATGTAGCTGCGGCTCCATTCCTGTGCTTGTGTTCATGTCGAAGGAGCTAGGAACAGTTTCCGCAGTCATTACAGCGTATCCGAGGGGGAACCACCACGACGTCCCGACGCCCCGACAGAAGGACTGCTTGTCGTCGTGTCGTGTCGTGTCGTGTCGTGTCGAACGATTGAATATAATTCAACCTCGAACGCAATTAAATGAGTGCTCGGCACGGAATCAAGCGCGGAATTTCCGTTGTGTACAGAGTGATGCAAGGGAGGTGAGGGTGGGAAGGGAGGGAATGGAGGGGTACTGCCAAAGCTGCCGCTGCACCGAATGGTAACTCGTTGAATTTGTTTCAGTGCACAAACTTATTTCGCTGAGTGCTGTTTGCGGTATTCACGATGGTTGGGTCGATGAGTAGGGGGGGGGTTGGGGGGGAAGCCACCACCCTCCCTAGCGATGACGCAAGCACAGGATGGTGGGGGGGGGGGGGTATTAAGTATCACAGAACTGTTCAGTTTCTTGCAAACAAACTTTTTTCGTGCAATTTGAGCGTCTCGCTCGGCTGCGGATGCATGCAGAGATTCCATCTTTGAGACTCTCTTGTTTTTTGCATACGACGGAAGAAGCAACAAAAAACCGCCAGTCAGATAAGAATATTTAAAAAACTTACATAGTTTATCGAGTGCTCAGAATTATTATGAACGAGTTACTGTTTGAACAAATCCAATGCATGGAAAGTTTGTTTAATGTGATTTTCTTACTTTATATCATTCTGCAAGAATGAATTTTTTATTATATCGGAAAAGATAATGCAAACTATGAAGGAAAAAGAATAAAAAAGTTACTCTCAAAACTACTCTTTGTGTAGATAGCTATTTTAGAGACACTCGATGACTTCATCGATTACAAATTTACACAATCTTAAAAAGTAGCTGCAGATAAATTTTAGAACTCTGAAGATTTATTAAAAGCCAAAATTTTTTTGAGAATTTTAGAGAGTACATTTAGAGAGTACAAATAACTGTAAAATTAAGAATGAATCGAATGTAGAATTGATATCGAGAGAGAGTTTTAAAAATCGGAAGCGATTTTACATCAGTGAAGCAAAGAGAAAGAGACGAATAGAGCACAATACTAGCAATAAATTGAAATCACTTCGACGAACCAAGAAAAAACGTATCGAAATACGATAAAAACCAACAACAACAACATCTAGAAACGAACTACGATATCCGCTGCAATTTAATTTGATTTTCCTCAGCGTCGGTGTGTTCAATCAGTTGGCAACCTTGTAACAGCGAACCGAGCAAATCAAACAAGCAAAACAGCAGCAATAACAACAACAACAACAACAACAACAGGAGGAGGAAGAAGAAGAGGAAGCAGGAAAAACAATAGCAACAGCTAAAGTATGGTGTTGCTTGTGTACACCAGCAGCAATAACAAAGGAAAGGATTCTCAACACAACAGCAACACACTGAAGCTAAGCAAAGCTCGTGTTGCAATGAAATCAAGCAGAACATCAACAACAACAACACCGCCAGCACCAACAACAATCACAGCAAAAGTAACCATCACAAAAAGCAACAACAACAACAACCACTTCATTGGTGCCAGAATAAGAAGCATACCATAAAAAGTGATGCTTTCCTGTGTGTTTTTGTTACTGTTTGCATGCTGCTGTTGTTGTTGTTGTTGTTGTTGTTATTGTTGTTCTTGTTATTGTTGTTGATCGATAGAATATACAACAAAAACCCTATCAACAACAACAACAATAAGACCACCATCGTCGTCTATACGAAGTATTTTCCATGGTACATGAAATTATTAAATTTCCGCTCATAAAATTTTCATTTCCTTTGGAGCGCCATTTTTGCTGCATTTACCTAGTTATGGATAGTGTTGTTGTTGTTGTTGTTACTGTTACTGGTTTTTCGAATCATTTTAAAGGTGCTTCTGCTCGCATCTACATGGAAGAAGTCATGTCGATATCCAGCATAGGAGAATATCAAAGGCAGCAGAAGAGAGCAGAGCACAGCACAACAACAACAACAACAATACGCAACAGCTTTTGGTTACCCTTTTTTTTAACTCTCATTTTTCCTCTTCCCTTTCTCCACGTTTCCCTTCACACACAGCATTTTGTAATCGAAACCTTTGTTGTTGCAAAGTGTTTTGGTAGTTTAAAGCCACTCGACGATTGCTTGCATTGTTGTTGTTTTTTCCTGCTGCTGTTATTATTGTTGTTGTTGTTGTTGTTGTTGTGATTGCCTTTTGGGGGCGATATGTTAGCAAAAGGTTTCACTTTTTATGGGACCTCATTTTTTATATTCTTTCAGTTAGATTTTATTTTATTTAATTTTTTGTATTCTTTTTTATTCACTTTATCTCATTTTTTTCCCCCTGTTGCAGTATTTTTTCACCTGTTTCGTCCTTGCTTTGCGTTGCTTTTTGTTCTGATGGTGCTGTTGTTGGTGGTGTCGCAGTGTTATCAGCAGGAGCAGCAACATCGCCAGCGCCAGACAAGTGGACGGCTGCAGGTGCTGCAGCGAGCCAGATGATTCCCTAATGTTTTCGCTGATGGTGCAATTAAACGGTCTCGTATCGCGTATAACGAACATGCAATCAAGGACATCAAGGAAAAAGCAAAAAACACGAAAAAAAAATGTTTACCATAAAAACAGAAGTTCCCAACGACGAGGAGCCAAACAGGACGAACAACGAGTACTTAAATGCAAAAGAAAATGAAACGTTGCAAAAACTACTTCTGAACGCGTGTCCTTTTCCGTGTCCGAGGCTGTCAGTCGTCGCCAGAGTTAGGGTTATAATAGGCTAAAAGGATCAGAAGCTACCCTTGAAGCTAGAGAGATTGAAGAAAAGGCGTACGTTTTTTATTCCCAGCTGACTGAAAGCATATGAAAAATGTTGACGTTTCTCGTCCTTTGAAGAGTTGTATTCAAAAAGGAAAAATTGTATAAAAATCATTGGATACAAAACTGATACTGTTGGCGTAAGAACCTAAAGCATTAAGAGCCTATAAGTTCAGTTAAAGAAATCCGAAAGTTTATTCAGGGTTCCTTTTAAATTAATTAATTGAATTTAAATTGATTCGAAAAGAAACCAGCCAATGGCCCACCCTATATAAACCTTTTTGATTTCTTTAACTGAACGTGAGTAATCTTTATAGCTGTTGTAATTTGGTTACAATTTAACAATTCTTCTTCTGAATAATTTACAGTCAATTCCAAAAACAGTTACAATTTATCATTAAACGGTGACAACTTTCATTAAACGGAAACAACTTCAATGAAACTTCCATGAAATTACAGTCATATAAAAAATAATTACAGAACTTAATGAAGTGGAAAGTATTGAGAGAGTCTCATACAAAAAGAAAAGAAACTGTTACTCTAACTTTACAGTAGTTAAATGAAGTACATAATTTACATTGTAACACGCACTCGATTTCGCAACTTTTCGCATCAAACATTTATAGCTACGAGCAGTTATAAACTACAGAAAGTAGTAAAAACTATAAAAAAATTAACAGAAAATGAAGTGCGAGAAAGTTGGTATATTTAGAGAACACTTCGTGGTAGTTTAATAGAACGGGAGATGACTGTACTCAATTCAAGCAAAGCTGCCAGCAGGTGATACTTTGGCCGCGATAATTTAAGGATACTGAAAGAAGAGGTAATGTTCAAGCAGAACTGCACTATAATCCTGTTAAAGAGGGGGTGGGAAGGATGGTAGTGATCCTTAGATGGTCGTGAAATTAAAAGAGCTGCCACGAGCTGTGCTGTTTATGAAGCCTTTTCAAGCATATCAACTGAAGCATCTCCATGCACGCAGAATTTGCTAGTGTAAAATATCAATTATCCTTGACAGAGCTGAGACAATGGAAGCGTGGAGAACACATGCACACACACACAGTTCTATATGTATATACAAAGGTAACCTTATCACCTGCCTGCAGGATCATTGTTCTGCCTACTCAACGATGATATGGCGGTGCTTTTGTTTTCATTGTCCTTGATATCCTTGACATCGTCGATTCTCAACTGCTGCCTCTCGCAACCATTAATTTTCAATAAATTAAGTGACGCAATAACACGAAGCAGGTAGAAACAAACACAGAGCTTTCGTGGCAGCGGTTGGAGCAGCAAAACGTGTTGCTGCAAACACAAGGATGTGTTTCATCAACAACGAAAGCCTAACGCAGGGATGCGTGAAACACTATATTGTTCTATTCAAACAGGATGGTGAGAGAGGGGGAGGAGGGAAAGGAAAAGAGGCTGCGTCAGTGAAGTAGAAAGGAATCCTTGTTGCCAGGCTAAGGATTTCATAGCGACAGTGAAGCGGCGAAGGAGGTGAGGAGGTGAGGCGGGGAGTAGGCTTTACTTGGCTGCTGGTATTTATATTGAGTTGGTTTGGATTCAGTTGGCTTGGAATTGGATTGAGTTGGATGCTGGTGATTGTGATGGTGTTGGTATTCGGTGTTGTACGTGTGACTAAACAGCAACAACAGCAACAACAGCAACAACAACAACAACAGCAACAATATCGTCAATGATGGGCTATAAAGGTAAATAAGATCTCTTCGAACTTAAAACGTGTGAGTTTAAAAGTCTTTCTAAATAAATCACAAGCGTATCGGATTCTTTGTAGAAGTTCAAGGAACGACAACAACAAAAATTAGATGTAAAAAAGTTCAATAAGTGGAAAAGTTGTGTGGTAGGGTTGCCAGGTAGATGAGAGGAAGTCTGCTTTGGAGTGGATTTCAGTGAAGCCCTGAAGTGTTGGCAGGAAGAAAGAGCAATGAAGAGATGAGCGTAAAAGAGAGCAAGAGGAAGAGAGAGACAGGTAGAGGGGAAGATGTGTGTGCTTGTGTGTCGCTGTTAAACTGCCGCATAAAACGCAATGCTAACTAAACAAATTGAGCTGAAACGCGTCAAGTTGCTGGCAGCAATCACAAAAGCAACAACAACGACAACTAAAACCATGCAAGGTGAAGCAACATTAAAAGGAACGAAGGTAAGAAGAGACACGCACTTAGTTAAGGATGTCGCGATGCTGCGATGCTGCGAGCGCTACACTGATATCCTTTAAGAACTCCAATTTGTCGATGTTAACGACAGACACCAAAGAAGTCAACGGAGATAAAGAAACAGTGAAGAGGAAATACAGAGAGACTAACAGAAAGGCAGATAGACAGACAGGCAGTCTGACAGGTTGACACACAGATGGATACATTTGCGTTTCCTTTCTTGGTTACGGTTCTCCTGCTGATGATGCTGAGAATCTTCTGCGGTTTCTTCATTTCATTTCGTCACCTGAGCGAGAAATTCGAGAATGTTGTGGTTCGGTGAGGGGAGATGATAGACAGGAGATAGGAGTACAGTAACAAGAGGCTGGAGAAGTTTATTTGTTTACTTCTTTGTTACTAAATAGATTAGAACTTATATCAAGTCTTTCAGCAAAATCTTTTATGTTTCCACGGTCTGAAGTTCTGAAGAAGATAATCGTAATCGTACCTTCACGGATTTTATCACCGTCTCAGATGGTGGCTTTGTATACTGTTTTTTGTGTATAGTTAAATATAAATGACTTGTCTGTATGTCTCTCTGTCTGTATGTCTTTCTGTCTCTCTGTCTGTCTGCCTCCTGCATTTCCACCTCCCTGCAACTCCACAAATAAGGTCGTCATATTGATTTTCAATGCTCAGTTTCATTGTTGAATCAGCTTTGAAGTATACCTCTTATAGATCCACTAAAATCTAGAAAAGTAACAAAGTATTCTTCTGATTATTTTGAATACTTATCCATCAACTCTGGGGTGACTTCAGACCCTCAACATAGTAATTGTGACTACAAACATTCAGTGGTTTTTGATTTACATGAATTCATTTTTTAATACATTAAAGAAATTGAAGAACTCGGTGCATAAATTATTTCAGAAAGAAGGGGAGGGGGATTGGTTGTAGGATGGCAGAATCCGCGTCTTTATATTCAAATCATTTTTCTGTTGTCTCTCAACATGTGACTTTTCGCAACATGACTCTTGTAATCCATATTTTGACATTACAAAACTCTTTCTACTTCCCTCTCTCTCTCCTACCCTATACCTATCTCTTTCTGTCTCTCTCTCTCTCTTCCATTGTCTTAGTTTTCCCGTTACATTCGCGCTTCTCTGGGTTTCTTACCGGACTCATAGCGAATTTCTCTTCAAACATTAATTCAATGCATTTCTTGTTGCTCTCTTGTTTATTTTATTTAATTCTATGTTTTTAGTACGCGTCATGTTGGGAGTGTAACGTGACACTTGTGCACATGACTCCGTTGTTTTTCGTTGTCTTGAGAGGGCGACGGTGACGATGACGGAGGGCGGGCAGAGAGGCGGCAACAGATTTTGTAACAACATGTTTTGTCTCGTTGCACACGACTCGGTCCGTTCTCTGAAGCAGTTGAAAGGGGGCACTTTTTGAAGGGGCCCAAATAACATCTATACTCCGTTCTTCTTCTTCTTATTCTTGCCCTTCTTCTTCTTTTTCGCCAACATTTCGCTGCATGTGGTAAGAATAAAAGTGTAACAAATCGCACACAAAAGTGAAGAACATCTCCGGATGTGCATTTCTCGTTGTTGGTTTTGTTATTTTTGTTGTTGTTGATGGTGATGGTGGTGGTGAGGTTGCTCCATGTGTTCCTACTGAGTCCACTTTCGGTGGTGGTGTTACTCATGTAGTAGCGTCTGCCTTGCGCTTTGTTGTGTTGCTGATACGACTACCAAAACTGTTCTTACTACTGTTGTTGCTGTTTCTTCTTTTATTCCTGTTTTCCTTCTTTTTCTACTCTTATTTCGGTATCCTTCAGTGTTATCCAAATTGTTAACCATCCATCTAAACGAACAGCTGCTGTTAGTGCTTCTGCTGCTCCTGTTGCTCCTCCTGCTCCTCGTGCTCCTCCTTCTTCATGGATGTCTGTCTAGAGGGAGCAACATCAGAGATCTGAGGGAGTCGTCGCATTACAAATGGGCGACTTTTGATTCTCTGCTCCTATTTTTCTTTTAAAACGTGAAGTCGTATTTTTTATTTAGTTCGAAAAATGAGTTTTTTCGCTGCTGTTGTTGCTCCTGAAACATGTATATTAAAACTACTACCCGTAGCTACTAGACAGTTGTTGGTATTCTTGTTGTTGCTGTTGTTTTTCATAGAAGATGTTTTTTAGTTGGCTGGAAACTCATTTGTTTAAATTGTATCGTTGTTGCTTTCGCCTTCTAGTTGTTGTTGTTGTAGTTGTCATAATTTTGTTCACTATTTCATTTCACGTTGCCGGCATCTTTTGTTGTTTGTTTGGCGGTTCTGTTCATCTGTCAACGTCTGAGCCTGCAAGGATAATAATAATCATCCTGTTCAAAATGTAGCCAGTTGCTTCCAACCCGAAGAGTTACAGGTGCAGATCGCTTTTAGAGCGCTGTTTTCAGGACTTCCACAGAAAAGTCGGTGTCTTTTATTTACCACAATTTTTTTTTAATGTTGTATCGTATTGTTAAATCATTAAAAAGAAAAAAAAACTACTACATGGAAACATCTTTAACTCATCAACGCAACAACAGCCAAGCCAACAAGATACAAGTACGAAAAAATACACAAAGCAACATAGTAATAACAGCAAAAAAGGTTGCAGAAAAACATAAAAACGAAAAGAAGAAAAAAAAAAAAACATGGCGTTGAAGAACTTTTAATGAGATCCTTTTCATTGAGGCGGTTGATGAGGCGGTTGAATTGCAGCAGCAGCAGCAAAGGATAATCTTCAAGACAAAGAAAAGCATCACAAACACATGCGTGTACTCAACCACACTCACACACAGGAAGCTTATGTTCGCACATGTATGTATCTGCTTTTCACGTGTGTGTGTGTATTTGTTGTTTGTCAGTCAAGCTTAGTTTGCTCATTTGTTAGCCAAATTAATTGCAAATTAAACAGTCGGCAGCCACAGCAGATGATCTCGGTTAAAACCTCACTCTGAATCAGCAGCAAGACGCAAAAAACTTGTATACTTTAAGAGAAACCGAAAATTCCAGCTCTAAAAGTCTAATCCTGGTTTCATCTGTATTCTCACTTTTATAGAAACGTATTCTAAATACAGCTTTAATTATTGTTCGTAATTTAAAAATCATTTTCTTGAAAAAGCATTCGAAACAAAGCTTCAAAAAGCTTTGAAAAATTCTTATTAATTAATCACTTCTGAAATAACCATTCCTTGTTTTCCATTCATCTTTTCGAAATGAGATACGTTGGCAAAGTATACTTCGAAGGTTTTAACTGCATTTTATTTCCTAAACTCCGATATTTTGCCATGACTAATGAGAAAGTTGACTCACATCCCACTGAAGGATTAAGAACAGTACACAGTATTTGCAGCCCCTTCTTGTGGAAGTAACATTAAAAAAACACCTGATCGTCTTTCAATTTATGCAATATTTTCTTTTCTGAAAATACATGTTCTAAATTCAGAATAACTAAAAGAAAACATGTTGCTTCCAGATAAATTGAAGTACAGTAAAAGTACTTAAAATAAACGAACAAAAAAAGAATCCCTCAAATAACAGATAATAATAGATATCAATGGAGCGGTAGAGGGGCTGCACAGAGATCAGCATCTCACTGAACTCTGAACTCTTCAAACCAGTCATTTCGTCAATCTTTCAACCAGTCATTCCGTCATTCTTTCAACCAGTCATTCAATCAATGATTCCCTCATACATTTATTTATACATTCTTGGGAATTCTTAACGGAACTCCTCGTCATCTTGCAGTCGGTGGCCCTAAGAGTATCCTCCCGCTCGGGGAGAAGGAAGAAGCAGAATATACAAAAGAGAAAAGAGGATCGAGAAGAGTGTCAGAAGAAGCACAAAATTGGGAAAGAATTTAAGAATAACAATGGCAAAAGTTGAACTGTTGAATTCTCCTTGTGACATGGTGTTTTCTTTCTCCCCTCTCCCCTCTCCCGCCACCCCGGCACTCTTTTCTATCAACCCGGTCTTTTGAACACATGAGAGCTCTTCCATGCCATCTGAAAGCGAGATGCTACTCTGCTCCCAGCACATGTCAGTACCCTGGTTCCTCCATGCTTCTTAACTCTCTGTATTTGTTTTTACATCTGCTCGTATGTTTCTCTTTCTCTTTTGTCCTTCTCTTTTCTCGGAAGAGTGCAGAAAAGCATTCACAAAAAAAGAACAACACTTAACAAGTAGAAACAAGAACTTGTTTTCATCTCCTTCTGTTGTTGAAGCCAGGTTTCGTTTATTTTTTTTTATCGTTCTTTTTCTTATTCTCCGTCCTGTTTTCCCCCCTTCATCATTGTCCTGTTGTTCATTTTGCTACTAACTAACGTATTAGAAATACATTTTCCACTCAAACTGTACTTAAAGTTTCCCAGAAGTACGAAATGAAAATGGAAGGATGCGAAATGAAAATGGATGGATGCGAGGTCCTGAAAGGTTGCGAGGAAGCATACAGACAAATCGGGCTGTAGTGCACTTTTACCCAAATATGTGAATCTTCTGAAAAATAATGACGAACCTGAGACAAACCAACAGAGAAAAGGAACTAAAATCCTCCGCCCCCTTTTATTTCTCTCAGAGACAAGAAGAGAGGCGTGTTTCAAGTTTTTTACACAACAGTGCTTAAAAAAGTGTGTGAAAAAATTCCCGATGATAGGATCGTGGATTAAAAAAACTACAACTGAGAAGCTTATAAGTCACTAGGAATAAAGTGTAGAAGAAGTGTTTGGAATGAAAGGAATGAAGGGTGAATGAGGAAGCACTCTTCACAAAAAAGAGATCAATCAATCCATCCGCCAAAAACTTGGAATTTGTTCATAAAATAAAGTTTTGCTTTTAAATAAATCTCTCCACGAAGACTCCGAAAAGTCAGATCTATAAAGTCAACACAATAAAAGTAATCGTAAAGATTTTAGTGCATCGGGAATTGAAAACTTAGGGAAGTCTATTAAATTCTGAGATGGGATCAAAATTGGAGAATTCCTAATTTTAAAAAGAAATCATAAAGAATTCTTCTGTGTCCCCCACTCCTCTCTTTTCTCCTCCCCCTCCTCACCTCTTCTCTCCAATTCTTGAAGTATTGTTGACAGTACTCGTATGTATGACTCGCATCTCAACCTTAAACATGTTTTCTCAGCTATGATAATTTTTTAAGGGTTCCATTTTCTTTTCTTTTCTTATCTTGGCTCATTTTTTGTTTACTTTCGCACCGCCGGATGTCGTCAACGCCATTGTCATTGTATTTCAGTTTTCCCCACCAGCACCATTTTGTAGCATTTTATTATTTCAAAGTTTGCACTGTTTTTTCAGTTTTTTAGTTTTACTATCGTATTTTTCCCTTTTTCTATTATTATTCGCCTTTCTATTTTGCTTATATTGCGTTTGTTTCTTTTCGTTGCATTTTAATTTTCTTATATTTTCTCTTATTATTCTATTTTATTTTAGTATTTCATGTTAATGCATTTTTATTTTATGCAGGTTATACACAGCATGTTTTCAGAGAATTTATGCAACTCTGTTTCACTCACACTTCATCTCGCTTCCTCGCCGGAGTTCTCTGCAGATCTCTCTTTCCCTCTGTCTCGGTATCGGGGTCTCGCTTTCTATTGCAAATACTTGCTTTAACTTTAACAAACAACCAGCCAACCGAAGCTTCTTTTAGCTTGGTTTTTAACATGAGTTCGTTCGGGGCGAGGGCAAAATATAAAATCCTTGCATAAATTCCATGCATAAAAACACAAAAATCTCTGTCCTGGTAGAGTTGGTAGAGGACTTGAAGAATTTTAAAAATGCAGGAGTGGGTAAAATAAAAAAGTTATTTATTTATAATGGATTGTGACCATGTACAGATTAAATGCTCGCTAAGGTGTAGATTTAAATACTGACTAAGCGAAGAGTGAGTGAAAAAGAGTGAGAGAGAGAGAGAGAGAGGGATACAGATAGAAAAAGAGTGATATAGATACAAAGAGATAGACGGAGACATTTTAGAGTATAGCAATCGACTTATTTGTTTATTATATTGAGAATCTTCAATAATTCAGTATTCACCAGGATATATAATAAATATTTAAATTCTTTATATTGAAGTTAATATGATTTAAAAATTTAATTGACAAGATATAGATAGATAGATTATTATTAGAGTCTTAACAAAATCCTTGAAATGTGTTATTCAGGAAAAACGGTTGCTAAAATAACAGAAAATATCAGAAGTTATTCAGATGTCCTTTAGATGTTCTTTCAGGTGTTTTGTGTTACTTATTCGTCCCTTTTAATATAGCTTCTTAATAAGCAATAAATCGGTTCTGTAGTCTCTTTATTCGACTTCGATTCGATGAATCTGTTTGATAAGCAAACAGAGTCAGTAATCAAATTTATTGCAAACGCAAGACTATTCGCTGAATCTCTGTTGCTTCACTTTCTTTTTTGTCATTCTTGTTTGATTCTTAAGTGCGGCAGTTTTATGATACTATTAAAGGCCACAAAAACGCAGCATTGATATAGTTCATTAGTATTTCTTAATGTTGTTGTTGTAGTTATTGTAACAACGTCACGCGGCATGACGTGATCTCGGAAGGCAGCTCATAAAACTAATTGATAGCTGCCGGTGGCGGTTGATTGGTGGGTGGGTGGGTGAATCGAGTTGAGTGGTTTGATTGAGTTGATGGAGAAAGCCGGGAGAGAGACGCAGATAGAGAGAGGGAGAGGCGCCGATAGAGAGAGAGGGAGGGAGGGAGATAGAGACACACAAAGAGACAAAGAGAGAAATACAGATAGAGAGGAGAAAAAGCACAGCATTGAATTACAATTAAGGAAAAAAATTAAATTATATCAGAGGACACTTAAGAAGAGAGAATAGACAAAAGAACAGATGGACAGACAGACAACAGAACAGACAGATAGGCGGACACATGGACAGACATACGGTGGAAGAAGTAACATTGGAAAAATGGGACACACACACACACAGGATGAACTCACAGTGAATGCAATCGCTAGATTAAATCAAGTATTCTATGACTTTGAGTTGGGACAAAAATGGAAAAAATAGGATACCGTTTTACGACATCATCATCGAAAAGGACAAAAACACAGAAATACTAAATAAAACTCAACTAAAAAGTGAATTCAATAAAAAGCGAGCTCTTCATTAGAATTGACTTAATTAAGTTTCAGACTTGATTTGAGTTTTTGTGCCACAACTAATGAAATTCTTGCAGTGGTTTTGCATGATGAACAAAGATAGAAGGAGAGAGTGAAAGAGGAAAGGAGAGGAGAGTGATACAAAAAGTACAAAGACAGAGAGTGGGAGAGAGAGAGGAAGAGGGACTCTCTGAACTGAGGAAAGTAAAATGAATGACATTCATTTGAAAGCCATCCAGCAGATAAACGAGTTAATGAAAACCGCAAAAAATGCATTGATATTAAAAGCAGATGCTTCAAACAATTTCAAGTAACTGTAACTTTTCTTAACTAACTGGAATTTAATTTAATTTCATTATGTCCTGGTTTCATCATCCTAGAAATTAGGAACTGAGTGGAAATTCTTTAGGAATCACAGGCCAATAAACTTCCACAAGTGATGAGTTCAGGGCACCAAAAAATATTCAGGGCACCTTTAGATGATATGGCTTGAGAAATGGAGGGGGGGGGGGAGAGGGGAGAGAGAGTGGATAGATAGGGAGGAATGAATGCCTCCTGTCACAGAGACTTCATTCACAGCCCAATTGGCAACATTTACTTATCGGCCAGCAGCAGCATTCAAATTGCAAATATTTTGTTGGTACTTTAAAGCGACTCCGGCGACCGAAATGTGCACAAAATGGGCAGAAATATCAAAAGAATACTGGGTGTCTACTTTCGAGGAACGAAAACGAGTTACTTACCAATATTATTCGGATAGACAGCTGGCAGGGTGCCATCCTTTTGGTATCTGGGCGGTGGCATGTCTGTGCTCTCGACCAGATACGTTGAGGCGGCCTTCTTACGTGCCTCATCCTGGGTTATGTAAGATTAGTTGTTGTGGTTGTAGTTGTTTTATTGTTGTTGCAGTTGTTGTTGATATTGGTTCATACAGCATCAACGTCATCAACATCAAGTCGAATGTGCATGAAAAGAAACAAAAAAGATATGAAAATTAATTTGAAAGCAAAAAACGGATAAATTTATGTAGAAAAAAAAGACATTTATTTAGAATAGTAATCGTTTAGAGAAATAGTCACAAAAAAGAGAAAATATACAAGAATCTTCACAAGCTGCAGAAAATTCAAACGAGAACAGAAAGAAGACAGCCACAAATTAGAAGATTAGAAAAAAAGGACAAAACAATGCTTGAAAAAGCAGCAAAAGTATTGCCCCCTTTTGAAAAATAATAAGAAATTGAAAATGTAGCCGTTTCTTGACTGCTGGCAGGCTGATTATGATGATGATTAATTATTAAAAAAAAAACGGTAGAGAATCCCTGCTTAAAGGAAAAAACAGCCAAAAGAAAAGGAAAAAATGGCCAAAACGAATCATCAGCCACAACCACGTCATGTTGCTTTGGCTACGGAAGCCCCTTTTTTTGGTCTCTTCTAATTTTTAAATATTTTTATTTTGTGATTCGATTTTCGTTTCTACTGATGTTTTATGTTATTCTATTATGCTATCTTTGCGTTTCGTATTTTTTGTCCTTTCTTCTATCTTTTTGCGAAATGTTTTCTTTTGTTTTTCTGTTTCTTTTGTTGTGCTTTTGTTTCTCTTTTTTTTTTTGTTCGTGCTGCTGCTTTGCTTCATTAAGATGTCAGCTTTTGATGTAGTTTTTTTAATTGTTTTGTTTTCTGTGTGATTTCTTTAAATGAAACAAACAAAAGCTAGGTATTTATACTGTTCTTTTTTTCCTTTGACTTCTTTATTGCGGTAAAATTAGAAGGTTAGCTTTGTGATATAATTTTAATTATTTTATAGTATTCGTTATAATGTGTATTTTATTATTAAATAATTTGTTTGCATTTGTTTTAGAGATTTTGATTAAAAAATATAATATAATACTACGGTTAAAATGAAAGTTCTTTTTGGTTTCTTTTGAATTATTTAATACACTTTTGTTTAATTTAATTAATTCGAAAAAGAAACCAGCCGATGGCCCACCCTCTATATAGTGTACCATAATACTATCACATCGTATTTTATTCTTTTAATGATAATATTTTTACTTAGTTTCTTAAGTTGACTGTTTTTCTTCTCCATAAAATATTCTCCATCAATAAAAGGGATTGCATAATTTTATACAGATTAAAATTCAATGAATTGTAAAAATTTCACGCTCAAATTAGATTCATTGCGTCAATATATCCACTATAATGTCAATCGCGGAATTTTAATGCGCTGAAGTGATCGAATAACTCGCGGAAAAAAGCAGCAGCATAAAGAACGAAAGAAAGAAGATGAACTCCTCGCAATTAAATTCTGTCTCGAGTACAAACAATGAAATCCTTTGAAAAGTGCTGCCTGCATCTCCCGCTGCCTCAGTCGCTGCCGATGCTAAGGAGGATGTCAAGCGAGCACATTATTTATGAAAGCATATTTGATGATATGTATATCTAGCGATGCTGGGAGCAATTATCTTTCGCTCCAATAAAAGTGACGACGCACAAAACTACATCAGAACGGCGAAGAACGGCGAAGAACGGGCTGATGTGACGGTGAAACAGTGAAGAGGAGGCGTGAACGAGGTGTGGGCAGGTGGGGGAGCTGGGTGGGTGCTTCGCAAGGACGAACAACGATGAAGTTGAGCAAAGGGATGATCCAGAATTAAATGAATTTCATTTCATTTGTCATCGAAGTGAAATTGCAAGAGACAATTAATTGCTTCAACGAGTGATGGCAGGATGAAAGAAATAAAGAAAGAAAGCAGGAAAGATAGCAAAAAAAGAAGGATGCTTGAATGAAAGGGTAGATGGATGGATGAATGAATGGATGGATGAGTAACTGAACGAATGAATGGAATGAATGATTGCAAACGATTCGAGGGATGCGTGATGGATTCAGAGAGGAGAGAATGAATACAACCCCCTCTGCAACTCATGCTGCTGTTCATTCTAAGTGATTCCATGGCGTGTAAGTAATCCATATTCAAGCAGATGATCCAAATCGCCGTCGACGAGTGAGGATTTGATTAAATGTGTCGCGCCTCTGCGTAACGCACAAACGGCGAGCGCTGTGCGTGAGAAGGTGATGTTTCAAGTGATGTTATTCCGGCGACCGGATGAAATGCCATTTTAACGAATTCTAGCCCTTCCTCCCCCCCCACTTCCCCTTCCACCCAACACTGCATGGGCATTCGAATGACTTAAGATCTGAAGTGCTTTTGCTGTCAGACAAAACAATAGAAAGCGACCGGAAATGAGTTCAAATGAAATTAAATGGCACACGGAAGAGGAAGAGGAAGAAGAAGAGGAGGAAGAAGAAGAAGACAAACCGAGAAGAAGACAAGCACGAAGACAACAACAGACACGACAACAAACAGCGCGTTTTTTGCAATTAATCATCGCGACTTATCTGACATGATTCAGAACAAACAAATCGTTTCAAATTATTAAAATCATTTATTATCTTAATCTATACGTATAATTTACGAAAATGAACACGAGTGTGGTTCGCGGCATCCCATTCTAACCATTTTGCCCCTGGTCCTGCTCCCGTGGACGGGTGAGGAGCACATTAAAAGGAGCCGCAAATGCGGTTTATTTAACGAGTAGCATAAATCAACCGATATATTAAGTGAAAGCAGGAGAGAACCGAAGCGAACCGAGTACCGAAAAAGCGAGAAAAGCAAGCGAAAAAGTCGCAGACAGAAAGATAAGATGAGGTTTCGGTAGCTCGGTTACTTAAACAAAAAAAAATATTACTCGAAGTCGACGAACTGAAGACGCTCTCTCTATCGACAACACTTCCTTAAAAACGTAGGGTGTGGGGGTGGGGGAAAACATAGGATTTGCTGACTACATTCGGTACTCATTAATTTCATAAATTATACTCACTTTTTCATTAATTTTATTTATCTTTTATTGATTTATTCATTTGTTTATTAATTCATTTATTCATTAATTCATTTATTCATTCATTTACTCATTAATTCATTTATTCATTCATTTATTTATTCATTCATTTATTCCTTTACTTCATTATTTTATTATTCATTAATTAATTCATTCATTTATTCATTTATTCCCTTACTTACTCATGCATTTATCTAGTCATTCATTTGTTCATTTTGTTATTCATCTAATTATTGATTTAGTTTGTCATGATTCATATATTCTTTCATTTATTCATTAATTCTTTTATTCATTGTTTTATTCATTTCATTGATTTATTTAGTCATTTACGAGTATTTGTTCATTTAATTATTCGTCTACTTATTTATATAATTAGTTTCATTCTTTTATTAATTTGTTTATTAATTTATTTAATCATTCATGTATTTAATCATTCATTTATTTGTTCATTTATATATTAATCTATTTATTCAATTATTTATTCATGATTCTACATAAATTATTCATGAATATTAATGAATCCATGCATATTCATTCATCAATTCTTGGATTGATCCTTTTTTTATAATTTTGAGATTCATAATTAATGAATGCTATTTTTTTTATATACATAAAAGACAATTCTTTTCTCTAAAAATGATCATCCATCGTTTGTTCAAACCATTGTTTATCGATGATATTTCATCAAATTGATGTAGTATTTTTTTCCTTTTTTGCTTTCGTTAAAAACATGAAATCATAAATTTTTTCGCCCTGTAACTTTTCTTTTAAATACAGTTACTTAAATGTGTCCGAGTTTCCTTGTTGAAATGTTGAAAAAAATAGAAAAAAAAGAAGAAGAAAAAGAAGAAGATAAAGAAGAGAAGAGCGATAAAGCCAAGCACATCACATTCATTATCCTTTGAAGCTTGCAGAGTGGACAGCAACAACAAAAGAAAATTAAAACCAACAACAAATAAAAAAGAATTAAAATAAAAAACATGGTGGCTGGCAAGAAACATGTCGTTAAGGATAATGAAGCCGATGATGTTGGTGATGATGATGATGATGTCGTTGATGACGATGATGATCATGATGTTGACGTTGCCGTTGTTGTGATCGTTGTCGTTGTTGTTGGTACTGATATTGAAGATGTTGCGGTTGCGAAAGTTTTATTTTTTATGTTAATGATGATGTTGTCTTTCGTATATAAAATATTTTTATTGTTGTTGACTGTTCGAGCTGCTGATGGTAATAATTAAAAGTTTCTTGCCCTGTTCTTTATACATACAAGCATCGTCATCAATGTCGTCCACCTCTCCCGGCCTCCTCCTCTTCATCATCTCCTTTAGCTAAATCTTTCATTTATCTTCATCGATTTCTTTATCGACATCATCATCATCATCATCATCATCTGCATCATCATTCTTCTCATCCTTATTATGGTTTGCTAGTTGGTTCATTATTGACTTTTATTTCTTCCTTTTCTTCTTCTTTATCTTCCTTGTTTTCCCATCCTTTTGCACATGTTTTTCAATTTGTTTGATTTCCTGTTTGTCTTTAATTTTAATGAGAAGCAGCATCGAGCTTATTTTGTCCCGAAAATGGGACAACATCACAAACACAGTCAGAGGAAAGTTAAAATGATAAAATTTATTAAAAAGGAGAAGAGAGAGAGGGAGAGAGAGAGAGAGAGAGGAAGAGAGAGAGAGAGAGAGAGAGAGAGAGAGGAAGAGAGAGAGGGAAGTAAACCAAATATTTATCGACAATATTGATTGGAATCCATCCAATCAGAGAACAAATCGGAGAGAATTTTTTTCAATTTGACTTTTTTTCTCATCATGTTTTTGATACTGAAAAATATCATTGGGTTGATTATGGTCAGAACCGAGAAAGGAGGACAGGAAGATGGTGTGAAGAGGGGGCGAATAATCAGAGATGAGAGGGAGATGATGAGGAAGAAAAAATGGGAGAGAAAGCGACAGGGAGAGTATTTTTTGTAATGTTATAATTGAGAGATCTTAATGGAAGATTTCAATGACATTTTTCAGTGAAACCTGATTTTAATGAAATATTTTAAGGAACCCAGACGGTTCTCTTCTTCTTTTTTGGTGTTTAAGCATTCCTATTATTATTGTTATTATTTTTGTCATGATTTCAATTTAACGCAGACAGACAGGGAGACCTGTTGCTAGTTTGTACGATATACCTGTAGTTGCTCATGAGTCTTTATTTCTTCTCTGTCGTAACCGAATTTAATCATTGAAAATTGAAATTCCACAGCAATTCTTAACTTCAGAATGTCAACACTAAAATCTATCTTTGTGTATAAATCTTGTTAACCTTTCGAACTGCAGAAATGAGGCTATTAAAGTACTATACTAAAAATTACTTGATTCCCAGAAGGCGAAAGAGGGAGACAGAGAGAAGGAGAGCGAAGAGATGCAGGTTCGAAAAACGTGCTCAGCTCAAGGTTACTTTAGGAGTGCCGTTTCTGTTCCCACCCCAGCCCACCCTCTTTGCCCCCAACCAAAGATTCTTCCATCACATTTGCTTAAAACGAAATCACTTAATTTTAGTGCTTCTATTTTAGTGTCACTTATTTGAGAGTCACCCGAACTTAAGCACTGTTATAAAACCGTATCTACTAAAAGTTGATCTCTCTCCTTCCCCTTCGATCTCTTTTCCCTCCCTTTGTTTGTGACACGTGTGATGTAATTGTTCATTTACAAATTGTCAAAAGGCTATAAAATTCAGTACTAAAGATCGTACGTATAAAATTTTGCGGTCTGCCAGACGAACATAAATAAATTTTCAAGTTTCATCACTAATAATAAAAATGCAATATTCGTGTGATGCAAAGAAGAAGCAAAAAAAAAGAGCTCAATGATTGCGAAAATGATTTCGAAAGTATGGAAAAATACTTGTGGGTATTAAATAAGTATTAAATGCTCACAGTACTAAATATTTAATATAACGATGGCTTAAAATCTGACGCCACCATCTGCAGCTTTTATTTAATTTAACTAAAATATTTATGAAAAAATGAAAACCGCAATAAAAATATAAATCAACGACGGGAAAAAGTTTCCATTCGAAAAATAAAAAACAAGCAAGAGGGTTAAGTAACGGCCTAGCCGAAGTTTATATACCCTACACCCGTAGTATGAGATGGACATTTCTCTATCTTGGATATAAAAGAGTTCTACATGAGAGAGAATCTTCGTGCCGAATTTAATGACGATGTTCCTACTCGTCCTCCTCTTATCGTGGATTTTTGTCAGCATTGGGAGGAACACGCCCATTTTTGTGAGTATATTTTAGTCTGGGACGGTAGACACGGGTACAAAATTACGTGTTCGGGTGTAGGGTATGAAAATAGGGCTATAAAAATATATACCAACGAACGATTTGTTGTCGTGCTTGGTGTTGGAAGAAATACAAATGAAATAAAAAAATGATTTGACTCATAGATACTCACAATATAATCGGGTTGGCTTCCCTCGTTCGAATAGGATTCGCTTTTCTCGGAGACGCTGGAGAGGGTCTCGCCGGTGACGGTGTCGTTGTACGAACTCGGCGCGTACATTTCGATGGTGGCTGTTTTGTTGTTCTGATTCGCTGTTTCGGCTGCTGCGTCATGACGGCGGGAGGGAGAAACGTAACATTATTCACAATGATGCAGAATTTAGAATGATGATGATTGTAATGATGGAGATTGTAAAATAAAAGAAATGGTGACGGAAAAGTTGATAATAGTGACAGAAAATGATGGTGATAATTATGATGACAACAATAATTATAATTATAATGATGGCAACAATGGGTGTAACGATGATGATGGCAACATTGGTGACAGTGACAACCATTTTGTGACAACAACATTTGTTTTTATAAATTTTTTTATTTAGTTTATTTTTTTGGTGTTATGAAAGATTTGTGTTTTTCGAATTGGTGAACAAACCGAAATGATGAATACCGAAAATTATTATTAAAATGCAAAATCAAAGTGGAAACCATACAAAACCGAAGATGAAAAACACAAAAATTCATATAAATAAAGAAAACATTAAAAGAAAATGTAAATAAAAATCACAAATGAAATATCCACAGTAGGTATTTTTTTCGGGTTTTTTCGGGAGTTTTTATTGATGTTTTTTTTTTTTATGTTTTTTATGGTGACAGCGGAAAAGCAACGACGGCCGGAAGCGAAGCGAACCGCATGAACGAGTCGCGTTCAATTATTTACGGATGCCGCAATGCATTTCGGTGGCAAAGTGACGGTTATCGATGCGCGTAGACAGTCAGACAAACAGTGAGGTGGGTCGAGGGGAAGGGAAGGGGGGGAAGGATGACAAACGGACAGATAAACATACAAAACGACGAACAGGCAGACAGACAGAAAAACAGAGAGTTAAAAAGAAGTAAAGAAATAAAGTTATATGGAAAATTGGTGAGTGAGGATCGGAGAGGGGGAGCGAGGGAATGAGGAGAGAGTGGAGTAGTTACGGACACACGGACAGACAG
The DNA here is from genome assembly GCA_949629155.1 of Myopa testacea. Taxonomy (NCBI): domain Eukaryota; kingdom Metazoa; phylum Arthropoda; class Insecta; order Diptera; family Conopidae; genus Myopa; species Myopa testacea. Next base: position 6,931,902 of record OX451346.1, on the reverse strand, counting down.
ACAGACAAACGGTCAGCCGCAAAATCAGACGGACGACGCACAGATTTGCAGCCAAAATGAGGCGAACAAAAGCAGGTGTTTTTGTGAAGAACAGAATGGGAAGGGGATAAGGAAGAAAGGGTGACAGAGGGGGTTGGTGGAAGAGAGAAAGGAGTGGGAAATGAGGAGAAGGTCGGGATGTAAAAGGAAGTGAGCGGAAGGATGGGGTTGGTTATAATTGCCAGAGACATACGTATTTTTCCCATGTGAAAATTTTATATCCGTTTGCAATTTGTCATTTTTTATACAAATGTTGTTGCCGTTTTTGTTGTTATTCCGTTATTGTGATGTAATTCAACATTTTTGCAATATTTTAAAATATGCATTTTATTTTATTGTATTTATTTTTTTTTTTTTGGTTTTTTTATTGTTTTGCAGCCGCATTTTAATAAATTATTTTTTGTGTATGTGAACAACATCGGTTATCCAATTCGTTGTTGTAATTATCATTGTTGTTGTAGATTAATGACGATGACGAAGGTGTGTGTGATAATGATGACATTAATTGTGATAATAATAATGTTGTTTATAGTGATAATAATGACGTTTGTAGTGAAATTAGTGACGTTGATAGTGATAATGATGACGTTAATGGTTGTTGTTGTCAGCGTTGTTGTTGTTAATGATAATGACCATGTTATACGTGTGATTAAATACATTTGTTGTTGTTGTTGTTGTTGTTGGTCGCCGGTTGGTTGTTGATTGCGTTGATGGGTTGCAGCAATTTAAGGTTCATCCAGAAAACGTTGACATTTGCACCGAATGGTTGTAATTTATTTTAAAAATTTATGGAGTCATGTTCACCAACAATAATGGTAAATGAAGAGAGAGAGAGAGAGAGAGAGAAGGAAGAGAGAAAAATAATTGTTGAAAAACATGAATAATTAAGCTTAAAACACGACTTTAAAAATAGAAACGTGTGAATGTGTTAGTGGTGAATATGAAAGAGTAGATATGTGTGTATGTGTATATGTGTATATGTGTGTGTGTGTGTGTGTGTGTATGTGTGTGTATGTATGTATATGTGCGTATTTATATATGTTTTATCAAAAATTGCTTTGTAAATAACAACATGCAAACACATTACAGATTTTATTAATTTTTGTAATGTTTGTTTTTTTGTTTTTGTTGTTTTTTTCGACTCTTGTTTTGTTTACTTTTATTTTATTTGTTCAAATTAAAGCAAAAATAATAAACATGAACAACAGCAACTAATAATAAAAATTCAATTGTTTACTTTTATTTGTGTGTCTGTGTTTGTTTAACATACAGGGTGCTTTCTAAACTGTGTAGTTTAAATGAAGAAATAAAGTTAAAGAGTTATAAATTATTTATAGTATTAATTTATATTAGAATTAAATAAACACTCAAATATTTCTAAAATATAACACCAAATCTAGTTTGTGGTTTATTGTTGTTGTTGTTGTGACGCTCCTTATTTTATAGCAATAAAATCCAAAATAGAAGGGCGAAAACGGTGTACAAACAAAAATACTTCATAAGAGTTGCTTTAGAGTATACTTGTTAATAATACTTATAAAAATACAATACTTTCTTTAAAAAGAAACCTGAAGAGTTCAAAAATATTGTGTTTCTTACCAGAGAACTGCAACGAATATAAACGTTCTCATTTGTTCAACGAATAAACATTCGTGCAAAGAAACATTCGTATTCGTAAATTTAATGCACGAAAATTATTCGTAATCGTTGTTCTAAAGCAAACATCGAAAATAATCGCCACGAAGAGACTGAATCAACAAAACAATCGCGAAAAGGCTCAAGTTGTCGAGCTTTAATCGTTCAGCATTCGTGTTTTAGCGATTGATTCGAAACTTCGTTTTTCTGTATTCGTTGCAGTTCTCTGTTTCTTACCTGAATTAAGTTATTTAAGGTTAATTTAATTGTATTGAAGTAAATAGAAAGAAACAATAACAAGAAACAGTTTTCTCGAATGGTCTATAAAATAGTTTATTTGCCTGCATTATTCAACTAATAAACTATATTATATAAACACTTCATTCAATTTACTTCATACAAATATACATATTTTTATTTTTTTGTTTTTCTTTTTTATTTATTTCTATTTTTTAAACTTATTAAATGTCACTTGCAGCCGCTCCAATTTCGTTTTTTCATTCTGCAGATGAAAGCGCAAAAAATTTTTAATAAGTAATCATTTTTAATGCATTTTATTCAATGTATAAAAAAAAGAGTTAAAAATTATAAAAAAAACTAAGAACAAAAACCAAAAAACTTGACATTTTGTCTGTTTTTAATTTTAATTCATGATTTAATTGTGACAACAAACAATTCGAATAAACACTCTGTATTTCTCACTCATAGTAAATCATAGAAATGCTAAATACAGTGAAAACCTAAAATGAAGTGTGCAAATAATTGCAAGGAAGTTAAAAATTATGATATTCGTGAAATATAAATCAAGTTTGGGTGGTTGTTGGTTGGTTTATTCGTCATCTGTTTGTATGTCTGTCTTTCTGTTTGTATGTCTGTCTGTCTGTTTGTATGTCTGTCTGTCTCTAGCAAGGATAATAAATGAGAGCAAATTATTCAGGGTTTGGTTTTTGATGTGGTTATTTTTTATTCCATATAAAATTCAAATTATTGTGGATTATCTACTTTCGAAAATGAAATCTTAAATTCTAATGAAAGGGTAAAAAGCGCTCTTTAATTGTAATAAAATTTGCATTGCAATTAAAACAGCATTTTAATTATAAATCGATAAAACATAATGAGAAATTATTACAAGAACTACAAGAATTATGCAAGAAATAAAAGAAAAGGAAAGGATTCAGAAAAGGAAAAGATTCAGAAAAAGAAAGAAATAGAGAAGCCATTTGAAAGCCTTCTAATAGCAAAGTTAAAGAGAAAAGGAATTGAAAAAGTTTGTAGACAGATAAAAGATTAGAAAGTTAGAAAATTTTTCATCTAATCTTGCGAGAGAAAATTTCCATAATGATAATATTTATGTGGTTATAAAACTTGAAAGCATCTGATGTATGTCCATAAAACTAGCCATCTTTTAGGTCACTTATTTTGCTTTCTCTTCAGGACTTTTATAACCGCTGAGGCCTTTATTATTATTATTATTATTTTAATAACATATTATTTTCATTTATGAGAATCAAATGAGTTACATGTGCATGAAGATAGCAGTGACTCACAAACGACGCTACTGAAGCTACTAAAACTCATCACACATACATATATACACATGTACGAGTATAAAGAGACTTGAACAGAATATTATTAAGAAACCATTTGTAGATATTTTGTGTCTTTAATGGTTTGCATGCTATAAATATAGCTAAACAAGGACAGGATGTTGAATATAATAGAAAAGCCAAGCAAAGAGCAGAACGAACATATAAAAACAAAAACAAAAACCACAACACAGCCGGATTTTAATATCTAGTCTCTCAACGAAAGAAGAGGTATAAAAAGAAAGATATTAAAGGATAATAAAACGAAACACAGAAATCCTTCAACGAAATTGTTTTAAATATTAAAAGAATATGTTCAAAAAGGACGAAATATTGCTGAGTTATAAAAATCCTCGCAGGCACAACAAATGGTCGAGAAGAGCAGAACGATAGACGGTTTCAACTACGGACGGAAGTGTTCGTCAAATAGAAGAGCGGGAGAAAGAGGGAGAGACAAAAAGGGGGGCAACCAAACAACCCCAACCGACAGACGACTGGAAGAAAGAACAACTGACCAACTTTAAGCAAGAGCAGTCACCGCAAACCGCAGGCAAGAATTTTTGTTCAACAGAAGTATTTTTATAAAAAAGTGCCCCCCAAAGTAATAAAACGAAACTATTTTGGAACTCAAAAAGGCGTGGCAATGGCTTGCAGAGGGTGATTGGAGTTATCTGGGGGTCAGTGCTCGCCTCGGCGAAAGGTAGTCAGTGATTCGGTTCGGTCCAGGCGTCATTATCATTCGAACGATGCCCCATGAATAAAATATTAAATTTTTTCCTCTGAATGCGAGCACGAAAAGAAGAGAATCCAAGCCGTATGACACGATTTCTGGACCGTTGCTTAAAAGTGAGAGATACACGGAGAGGGGGAGAGGGAGAGAAACGGAAGGAGACTTGAGAGAGGCAGGCTGGCAGACAGATATCTGGACCGACGACAAATGCGACCGAGCCGTCACTACTCTCTACTAGACTCGTATCTTAAAGTCTCGTGGTGTGGCTTTTGTTGAGCTTAATAATCATCATGGAAATAAAATAGTGCTGCATGCAACATAAAGAAATGAGAAAGAGAATGAGAGGGTGATGATAGTAAGAGAGAGACAGGAAAGAATAGAAAATAAACTACAACCTCTACAGAATGGAAAACAAATGAACAAATACAACAACGCTGTATGAATCTTTGTCCATTTGCTAGGTTGGTGTTTTTTTCATCGTCTTTTTTTTTCTTTATCACTGTCGAAATAACAATGGCAGGCACTGTTAGACATTTCCGGTTTAAAGTGTGGCAAATGCAGCACGTTCATTGCTCCCTGCCAAGCCGATCAGGTTTTGGCAGAGCGAACACTATGCAAGATTTTCCCCGGTAGACGATCTCCTGAATCCCCCGACTTCGCACCATTTCCCGGACTTCCTGATTCTCCACTCCGTCTGTTCAAAGCAAACTCTAATAATTTTGTGCTTCGTGCTTCATGCTGCACGAATTATATTGTCGACTGTATCTGCCGCTACGTGTTCTCTGTTGCTTTCCCAAAATTTTAACAATAAAATCCATCCAATTCTTTCTTCTTTTTTATATGCTCTGAAATAAGTTCTTCTTCTTCGTCAGGATTCTTCTCATGCCAGCTACATTTTTGTTTCGTTTCGTTTATGCGAAAATCATAAGGTTGATAAAACTCTGCTGCATGTCATGCCAATGATGATGTTAATCTTCGGAGACTACTTGAAATATTCATCTAGAATTCATCCTGTGAATTTCAATGGATGAAGATTTGCAAAATAATAGATTTCCATTGCTTAAATGTTGGCTGCTGGCTGAATGACCGCGCCGAATGATGGGTATTGGACTCTAGATGACGTCTATATTCCATGGAGGAGTGCTTGACTATAGAGTCACCGGGTAGTCGAGTATCGAGTGTGTATACTGTACTTTTCGGTAACTGTTTGAATAAAAGAGGAGTTTTAAGAATACGGAATACTCTTCTGAACCTTTAGGAAGAAAATCCTGATAGCAACTATAAATAAATATTTGTGAACATCACCAATCCAACGAAACAACTTTTTGCCAAACCCACTCGAAGCGAAGGCATTCTATTCAAACGAAAATCTATGTTGACGTGCTTGAAGCCTCAGAATTAATTGCAGAACAGTACACAAATCTGCAGTGATTCCCTACGCAGACCACGCAGAGACGTTTCTTTGTTAAGACTTGAGTATTTCCTGTGATTTGTACATGAGACCGGGACCCACTCTTCAGTGACTTCAAGTTGTAATACTTGAAGTCACACCGGCTCACATTTTCACTTGACTAAAATTACTTTGTGTTTGTATGCCGAAATCCTCCGAAGCTGAGATTCCATTCTCAGCTGAATCTAAGCAACATTCAAGAATTGAACTTTCTTCTCTCAATGGCCTGTTCTACTTCATGCCACGCCCCTTATTTTGCTACAATAGTTCCCAGAAGCCTTCGAAATAAATACAAACAGTACAGTTGCTTTACGGTTCAACCAACACCACGAGTTCCTCTTTCAGTGGTGCCAACACATCAAGCAATTTGAAACTCTTGAATGAAACCAAAGAGAGAGACAGATAGAAAGACAGAAGGAGGTCGAGAGAAGTGAGCAAGAGAGGCAGAGGGAGAGAGAGTACCGTCGCCTGCCTGCAAAACTAGTCTCCGTCCTCGTTCTCGTTATCATCGCCGTCGTCGTTGTCGAATTTATTTGTGCGCCGCATACAAAAGAATTTCTAGAGTTCTGATGCTGCATCTCGCATTGCTATGAGTTTGCGATGCACGCCACACAATGGAGCTGGCAACTCGGTGAATTGCGGTTGCTAAATGAAGCTAACGAAGATGACGCTTAAGCAGCAGCAGCAGCATGCAACACAAAAGATGTTGCAGCTGCAGCTGAACTTGGTTGGGAAAACAGAACAGGAAAACAAGGAAAAAACCCGAAACTGGAACAAAACGAAGCGCACATCGAGCACGTAGCTCGAGCACTTCGAAAGAGCTTGAATCGGAATCGAATGAAACAGAGCAAATATAATTATATTGCTGCCATATTTTGTAGACTTTGTTTGAATGGCGGACGCTTGCAATCGAGGACGGTTGCCACCCCGAAAACAAACCAAAAGAAACCAGAAACCAAAGTAGACCAAAGCACCCTCCCACCGACACCCGTCATCGACCTGCTGATGGCCGAAAGAAGCCGTAATCATTATTTGCTGTCTTCATTCAGCTGCGGCGTTTCATCTCCTTCATCATTGTCAGTGTTGGTTACGATCTCATCGCATTGTTGCAGCCACCGGAAGTCTCTGCTGAAACGGAAACGTTCAATGACAGCAGCAAAGATTACAGCAACGGAAATCGCAGTTGCATTCATGTGGACTAAACTCGGGTAGAGTGAACACGCTGAGCGATAAGGGGGCAGGGCGGATGGTGAGGGAAGCTGATGGAAGGGAGGGGGGCCGCAACTTGAAGCCATAAACAATTGTGTTATCAGTTCGCTTGCAAGTGACCGCAATCAGTTTCCACCCCACCTCCTCTCCTCCTCATCGGCGAATGAAAAAATAAAAAATGAAAAATATAAATAAAAAACAAATACAATCACAGTTGTCGTTAATATTAATGTGGACCATCTAACAAAAGCTGGATACTCTTTTGAATTGAATGCTGCCAATACGAGGCAACCGCAGCCACAACTGCAACCACCAGCTGAGGGTGAGGGTGATGAATCGCCGCATGGAGGACATTCACAAAAACGATATCCACTCTGAGTCAGTTTCCGGAGGAATACTTTCACGTGGCCAACTCTCCCGTGGACCTTCCCCATTCGTCCATCTTCTGTCCGTCTTTACAACCAGCAGCATCTTCTTCTACAAACCCATTCGTCCATTCGTCCCGGTGGACCATCTGTCTGTCTGACGGACCATCAATAAAATACGTTTTCCCTTCTCTCCCCAACTCTGCGGATGTGCCTAATCTTCCAAGCCAATAATTCAATCCCATTGACCGTATCTCTTCATAAAATGATTCCATCCATCCTCGAGATCTTTTTGCTCATATTTTCGCCTCACTTCAAGCCACTGAAGCATGAATAATGCGGGCTCATTTTGCTCAATTCAAATAAATTTATTGCAAAAATGTCAATAATATTGAGTTTGCATGGTTTCCAGATAAAAGTTATAATTAAGGAAAATGCAAATAAAGATGTGGAATAACTGGCAACTGTACAGCAACGATTTGCTCTAGAGAACCTCGGATTCTATATGTTAGGCGTCAGAATTCTGTCGATTCTTTAGACCACTCGTATATTTAAGTAAATAGAAAGGACGATTGAAAGTAGCAACTAAAAGAGGAGCAACTGTAAAAGCAGCAGCTGAAAAAGGAGCCACTGAAAGTAGAGTAACTGAAAAAGGAGCCACTGAAAGTCGACCAACTGAAAAAGGATTCACTACAAAAGGAAGAAGTAAAAAAGGAGGCACTAAAAAAGGAACCACTGAAAAAGGAGGCACCAGAAAAGGAACCACTGAAAATGGAGCCACTGAAAAAGAAACAACAGAAACCCCGAAAGTGAGTTGGGAAGATTTAGATAATTTGTACCAAGATTATAATTAACAATCAGGGATTAAAATCCATCTAAAAGCCAAATAAGAAAAGTGATTTCTACAGAGAGTATAAAAAGCAATAAATGTTTAATAAAAAAACAGAACGAATGAATATGAAGCTTAGCGCTGATTTTCCAGGGACTTCTTCTCTATAAAAAGTTGTTCACTTGCTGGCGACGTGTTAAAATTGAAAACCATTCGAGTGGAGACTCGACTAATCATCGACTCAAGTGACATTATAGTTTCTTTGTTTTTAGTAAATATAAACATGTAAATTATTCCAGGAACTCGATAGTAGAAAAGAAAATTTAATAAAAACCATAAAATATCATACGAAAAAAAATGAAATTGAAAAACTGTCATAAGCAGAACGCAAGCCTCGAACTCAAGCCAGAAAAATCCACTGTAACTTGACACAAGCAACAACAATGAAAGACCTTAAAATATAAGAGCCTGCAACCAACCGACCGCAAAAAGCTTCTTTGCGTACGTCCGGTATGTGTGTATAGAGTGTGTGTGTGTATGATGTGTGTGTGTGTGTGTGTGTGTGCGTCTCTGTCCGTCCCTCTACTCGCAGAGCTCGAGTTTTTTGCTGCTGTTGATTTTTGTTGCTCTAACGAAGCGAAAAAAGGGGTCGGTTGCCTGGGCTGGCTTATCAACGGCGGCGACGTTCCTAAAACATGAAAATTTCATTTCCAATGACAGCGTCGACAAGATTCATGGACTAAATATGCAAGACGTCTTCCGGAGAAGAGCTCATGTTCATGTTGAAGCGCGCTTCCTTTGCTGTTGCCGCATCGCTTGCAATACTTCCTTCAGTGGGTCCTTCGAAGCTACCAGCGCCGCTGCCGATGCTCATGATGTTGCCGATGGTGATGTTGATGCTGCTAAAGCTGATGCTGCTGCTGATGCTGCTGCTGATGCTGCTTGTGATGTTGATGCAACCTTCTTTGTATGTGTTTTTGTATCGATCTTAAGGGGCGTTTTGCTGTCAGCTTAAGCAAAGTGCGACAGCTAGAAAATGCTGCAGTGTATTTGAAGGGCACACTTTAGGGTACTCCATGTTGCGTATCTCTACTCTACTTTTTTTTTGTTTTGTCGAGAAGTGCAAAGGTTACTTTTTTACGTTGAAACCATTTGCTCTTTAGTTACTTTCATAGCACTTTAATAAATTAATAAGTTCGGACCTTGCAAAAAAAAAAATGGAACCGAAATTTCATTAAAAATGTTAAAAAAAAAATACCGAAGTAAAGGATTGAAGGATCTTAAGTACTGTAATTTAGACCCCCTTCCGAGGCCATTTCCGAAAAGTTCTCGGTTTGAGTTAAGGTGAAATTTTAAAAAGTTCTTAAAATAATTAAAAAACTTACAGGTTTTTAGTTTCAGCCTCCTCTTCTCAACCCAAAGATATGTCGAAAGTTACTCAAGTTATAAATTTTTAATAAATACCCCCGAAGAAAAGACAAGAAAGCAAAAGAAAGCCCCCGAAGATCTTCAAAGAAAATTAATTCCCGTGGCTGTAAATTCAGTGAAATGTGTCTATTTTAACGTCAGACATGACAGTCTACCTCATTACCCTCTCTTCCCCTTCCACCCTTGTTCCTTCCTGAGTGTTTATCCTATGTGTATATTGTATGTGCGTGAATGTATAAAAAATGAATGTTTTTTCTTTTGAACTTTTATCCCTAAAACACTTGAAACCCTTTTCACTGCGGTAGGCATAAAAATACCCGAAATTCCTCCATCCAACATAATTTTAACCCTCTCTCGAAGTCCACCTTAAAGCAGTCAATCTTGCAAAACTTCTGTGGTTGTGGATGTTTGCACTTTAACCTTCTTTGAGATGGAGAAGGGGAGAGAGAGGGAGAGAGAGGCGAGAGCGAGGGGAGAGGAAAGATACGCGAGAGGAAAGAGAACAAGAAACGAGCTCAACTTGAGCCAAATCGAGCAAATAAAAACCTTAACAACCACCACCAGAAAAGACACACATAAAGAAGCTCTCGGTGTCTGAATAAATGAGGGTTGTCTCAGAAGTACCCGGCTTTAACATTGTTTGAATCTGTTGACGTATGATGTTGCTTGAAAAATTACTATTAATGGTGGTAAGTTCCATCCATATACAGCTTAAGTTTTGAAGATGGTAACTTGTTTAGTATTTCTTTGATAGTACAGCCGTCAATGAGGCATCATGAGTGAACAAAAGTCTCAGTCTCAACGAAATGTGGTCCAAGTCCAAACAATATCAAAGCCAAGATAGATTCTACTCCTTCGTTTAAACACTTAAATATTGGGTACTTCTGGGAGTACCCTCGTCAAGGTGTTTGGTTGTATGCTCACTTGAATGTGAGCTTCTTGTGTGTGTGTGCGTATGTGTGTGTGTGTGTTTGTGTGTGCCTGTGAAAGCGTTGCTGCTTCTGCTGCGAAACACGTGCTTCGACGGCTCGGCGAAAATCGGCGCATTGTATTTGTCGCTTCAATGATTGGCAACACCTTTTCAATTGGAAGCTTCACTGGTGTCAATACACACACACACACACACACACTCAAACACAAAGGAAAGAATGACAGCCTTTGAATGAATGCCTGATTGGTAGCTATTTTCTGTGCATCTGCCTGTCTTTCTATCTGTTTGTCTGTCTTTCTGTCTCTCTTTCTGTTTGTCTGTCTTTCTGTCTCTCTTTCTGCTTGGGTTTCTGCCTATCTTTCTGTCTGTCTTCCTGTCTGTCTTCCTGTCTATCTTTCTGCCTGTCTGTTGTCAATCGTGAAGTCAGTCGCGTTCTCGAAATTCAGCGCTGTCGCAGAAGAAGTCTCTCACTTCACTGAACTTTGCAATCAAATATTTTCTGTCGTTTCAATAGCAGCGTTATTCTCACACACATACACACACACACTTACACATACAGAGAGAGAGAGAGAGAGACGCATACACTCACCAGTCTACATCAATAAAAATCGAAGAAGAAAAGCCAGCAAATGTGCGTGTGTGCGTTAAAGTGGCTGCATATCTGAAAAGTTTCGCAATCACTACCGAGGTAATAAATATTCTATTCCGCTCTCAAAACTACTAACACTTTGCTATGAATGAGAGGCAGATTGCGCAGGTGGAGGGGTTGAGCGGGGGCTCTTGGTCGCTCCCTCTCTGTGTGTGTGTGTGTGTGTGTGGTTTATGTGCGTGTGTCCGGACACAAAGTGAATCCTTCAGCTGGGTGGCTTTTGTTCAATAAAGTCGTAGTTAGCTGCTGGAATCGCTGAAGGAGCAGCCTGTGATGCTGCAGACCTCAAGTGGGACAAAAAAGGAGGAGAACCGGGGGGGTGTCATGCGATTGAAGGGAAGAGTAACGGTAGTTGGATGTGTAAAACAGTAAAATCATGCAAAGAAATGCACAGCAAAAATTTCCAAACATGATATCGTTGTAGTTTCATTGTCGCATTTAACGATATCCTTGTATATTTTGACCCTAACTCTAAACGGTAAATTCAATATATTGTACATCGCTTTGTATTAAAAGAAATCCCTTTGAGTTTACTTAAACTGCGGCTTTACTGTTTAACTACTTTAATGTTGAGTGTATTTCAGTAAAAATCATTACTTCGATTGCTTAATTGTAAAGAATTATTTTACTAACTCTAACTCTTTTTTTGAACAAACCGTAGAAATTCAAAAATTCACACATATTCAATTTTTATTTTCAGTTTTTTTTGAATTTCTTGTCATATCTAAAAATCATGATTTTTTTTTCTTTTTCTCTCAGGGTTTTAGAGAAAAATTTTCATTCACTTTTCGGTTGCGGGTAGAAATCATTGCAGAAAAGTCAAAGAGCACGGAAGGAAGTGGCACTCGTTGCTGTTGTTGCTGTACTCGTTCTTGTCTTTGTTGTTGTTGTTTGTTTGTTATTGTTGTTTGTTTGTTGTTGTTGTTATTCTATGAGCTTCGGATACCAAAGCTAGGTCATGTGAAAACTGTTAGTTAACAAGTTAAGTGATATGTAAATTTTTACTCGTCAGTCGTCAGTCGTTCCTCCTGCTCTCGCTCTTGCTTAGTTTCGCTCTCTTCCCTTCCACCCCCCCTCCACCCCCTCCTTCTGCTTGTTGCTCCAGTTTTTAAGTTCTTGTGTGATGCAGAATCGAGCACTGACGTCATTGTTTTCTTCAACAACAACAAATAACAACATAAACACCCACTACCACCTCAACAGCATCAGTTTCCTCATTATTATCATCATTCTGATCATCATCATTGTCATCGTCATTGAGATCATCATCATCATTATAAGGAGCATCATCACATTCGAATATCTTCATTATCAACTTCCTCGTCGTGGTCTGCATCAACTGCAGGCAGCAAGAGTGCAACAACAAAAACGACGACGACTACAACAGCAACAGCAGTAGCAACAACAAAAAAATCTCCATCATCCTCATCAAAATCATACGCTGACTAGTTGTCGGATCGTCCTTGTCGTCTACTGCATACACATGAAGTCAACACGAGTACCTTGCTTCAGGAGTAAGTATGCCAAAGCAATAAACTTTCCTTTTTGTCCTTTTCTGCTTTATTTTGCTCCCACACACACCGACACACCCACGCACTCTCACCACCACCCACTCATACACACTCTCACTGGTTCACACACATACACACACACACATGAATATGCATGCATGCATACAGAACGCATTGCAATACAAACCGGAACGTTTGACTCATGAGTTGATTAACTTTTGACTTTTCTTGTGAATGGCTCAAAGCAGGTTCTTTTTTGCATACTTTGGCTTTGGCTCTGGTTCTGGTTCTCGCCCTGGCTTAATGTATGCTACGTAGTTTATTAAAGTTTGCAAACAATCAGTCTGTGAGTATGTGTGTATAGGGAGAGAGAGAGAAAGATAGAGAGAGTGAGAAAGAGTCTTCTAGCTGCTTACATTAACTTGGAGAGTGTTGAAATTTAGTAGTAGTAGTAGTAGTAGTGTTCTCTTAATATCTCCTGAACTCATTTCATTTGATGACTCATTTGTAACTGAATGAAGATCGGACTGACGACTGACTCTATTGACTGATGATGGATGACTCTATTTTAATTTACTGTCTCTGGTCTTCTGTATCTCAGGCAACATCTGCTGGGGTGGTATTGCTACTTTGTTGAATTACAGCGAATGCCGTATGATTGATTGGAGTCCGTCCCATCACTCTTCTGTATTCTGTATGAAAGGTGGATGGATTTATTGAAGGAGATCAGGATGTACTTCGAACTGGTTTCCTGTAGTGTTTAATATACCGTTAAATCCCGTTTGTTCACTGAAACCCGAATATTTTGACCAATGTAAACGCTCGATAACCGTTTCGAAGGAACTCACTCAAGGTTTTGATCAAAATTAATCTAAGCGATCACCTGTGATGATCACCTGTATAGTGATCATATAATAGACTGTATATCAATAGATATAAACTGAGTCTGAGGTTTCTTTTTATGATAAAATGCAATGAATTTAAATATTAAATTCATTTCCATGGTATTTTTTTCAATTTACTTTCTGTATTCTTTTCATTTCTTAATTTTTTCATTTGTTCATTCGTTTGTTCATTCGTTTGTTCGTTCGTTTGTTTGTTTATTTGTTTCTTTTATTCTTGCTTCCTGTGTTTCTAGAAAAAAATTCTATCAGCCATTTAAGTCTGGCAAACAACCGGAAATGCAGCTCGATTTTAATTAAACTCCAGCGCAAACAAATGTCACGCCCACAAGTGTCACTATAAATGCAGCCAACAACACGGGTGTCAACAGCAGTGGCGAGTAAAAAACCGAAAACAACAACACCGGCATTTTTAAATAACAAAAAACTATACATACAAATAAAGGAGAGAAAAATAAAAACGAGGAAAAATAAAAGACAGAAAATAGAACCACAAAAAAACTGGACAAATAGAAAGAGAAACTAATAAAAATAAAGCTAAACTTAAAAAAAGATGTTGCACAAGAAGAAAAAAATAAAAAACTAGCACCGTTAAAGTACCATTTTAGCTTAAGACAGCATTTTGGAGCTGTTTTTCGTAGCTACGTAACATGACAGTTGGAAGTGTTGCGGAACTGCTGATGTCGCAGATGTGTAATCATTGCTGCCTGGCAAAGACAAATAAAAGAACGGCAAAGCCATCAAAGTATTTGGCCAACTTTTGCACTGCCGACACTTAAATTCAACTCATGAATTTCAAAGGACTACAACAACAACGCGCACAACTTTCAACTGTCCTCAGACTACACACAACACTTCATTGAAATGCGAAACTTTTTCGCCAGGCACGCGGCTTTGTGCCATCTCACCTCACCTCATCCACCATACAGTGTCTTTAGAGAGTCTTGCCTCTGGAATACTTTACAGATTGACGCTTAAGATGCTGCTGCTGCTGCTATTTTCTTGCATTCGCAGCCAAAAGTCAACCCATTCGGCTATCTCAAGAATGCCGCCACCGCCTACACACATGCTTGTCACTTTTGCTGCTTCACTCGAAAGTTTTCCACAACATTTGCTGATAACCGGAAGATGCAACTAACTTGAGCTTACTTCATAGTCGTCAATCTACTACATAAATAAGAGTATCAGCGGATGTATGTATGTATGTACAAGTGTATATGTGTGTGTGCATGTGTGCATCATGAGCGAGGGTATGCGGCTAGCAGATCAACCCAGCCGACGACCATCAGATCGCTTGACTACGACGACACTCGATTTCAGCTCTCCATTTCTTTGACTGTTTAGTAATGAAGTAAAGACGTAGATGCTGATGATGATGCTACTGATGATTATGATGCTACTGATGATGATGACGAAGTTCATGTTGATTATGAACTACTTTTGCTGTTGACTCTTTGGCCAAAGTTAAGCTAAAAACTTTACAACAGACATCGAGCCGCTTTGGTTGCTTGAGTACAGTTTATCGCTTGGACAAAATAACTGAACGAAAGGACCAACAAACGAAGGACGGGACATCTGGAGTGCTTGGAAATGCGTGACGTGGGGTTGGATGGGGCGCTCCCTGCCTTAATTATTTGTACAGCCGCAAAAGGAGTCGTTTATCGAGATACCCACGCTTATTAAGATAGGATTCGGTCCGATCCGGTTCGCTTCGGTCTGGTTTGTTATGGTCTGCTTTGCTTTCCCCTGCTTTCTTATGGTTTAGTTTGGTTTAGCTACTTTATCATTGATGGGTCATCGCTAAAAAGTTTTCAAAGTTTCGCGATTATCAAGCTTACTTGGCGCTGCTGCCAAAGAGAATATTTATTGCGGCGCGGCAACCCTAACCGCGCTCTGCCCTGCCCTGCGGCAACACTTTTTCTATAGCGTCTCTTCAATTAAAGTTCAACCAACACAAGTTTAATTTTGATGCCTGTTTTATTGCACTTCGCTGTATGCTGATGGTTGGCTGTCGTTGTTGTTGTTGTTGCTGGTATTGGTTTTAGTGTTGTTGCCTCCAAAGAAATTTATATTGAGGAAAATTTGTAATAGCTGAGACTTGAAAACTTTTACGAGATTATAAAATTGCCAAATAAACCTCAAATATTTAGTGTAGCGCAACGTCGCCGCAACAGCGCAAGTTAAATGACGATGACGGGACGAGATGTCGATATTGATGACGATGTCCATGGAGAGATGAAACCCAGGAGCAGTAAAGGAACGAGGGACTGAAGTAGTGAGTAGTGAGCAAGCATTAATACTTGATATCTAAACGAGTTTCTAGCCGAATGTTGAGCTGTTAATTCTAAAAGTCAACACAGTGAACAGAGTTTTGATCCCTATCATTTGGCAATCAAAATAAAAAGCGATTTCTGCCAGAAACGAAAAGAGTGAGTAATGTTAACCACTTTTATGGATGTTGGGTGGGTTATAAAAATTTTCGGTGGTCTCGTTGACCTTTCTTCTGTCTGAAAAACGTCAAAACTATTGTAATAAAATGTCGACAAGAATTTGAAATAAATTCTTGGTTTCTTTGGAGAATTGAGAGAGAGAGAGAGAAAGAATAAATTGTAAAATTCTCAAAAAGCCACAAAATTAGGAACCAATTTAACTTTGACCTCTTGATAACGGTTCATCTTGGCAATTTAACCACACAATTTAGCCTGAGTGTCTAAAGTTGAAAGAAAGACCCACAACATTTTCTAAATATGCTGCCAGAGTAACTTGTCTCTTCTGTTCTTTTAACTAAGTTATGCGTATGAAGTATTGTGTTGTGTGTCCGTCTCTTTCTCTCTTTATTTCCCTGACATTCTGTCTTACACTCTATTCTCCTCAAACAGCCTCAACTACGATATATTTTTGCATAAGTTTTCACACAAAATAAAATTAAAAACTACAATAAAATCAACAACAACGATAACACCAACAACAGTAATCTGAAAATAATTTCTACATGTGAATCTCTCAGCCTCAGGCACACCGAATGCTACAATCTCACCCCATCTCACCCCATCCCATCCCATCCCATCCCATCCCATCCCATTCCACATCACACGTGGCGTACCTCCTGAAGTACGTCTTCAATTCATTTCCTGGACGACAGCTGGAATGAAATTAGGACTGAACCAGTCGACCGACCGACCAGTCGTCATACG
Source organism: Myopa testacea (assembly GCA_949629155.1). Taxonomy (NCBI): domain Eukaryota; kingdom Metazoa; phylum Arthropoda; class Insecta; order Diptera; family Conopidae; genus Myopa; species Myopa testacea. The sequence goes on along the minus strand of OX451346.1, from coordinate 6,915,444 downwards.
GTTATTCAATTAAAATCAGGCAATATTTCGGGCTAGGAAACTGTTTCGGGCACAAGAAACTTTTGCATTTCGACGAGTGGAGAAAATACAAAAATAAAAGATGCAGAGACAGAAGAGTAACGATAAAGACGAGGGATAGAGTGAGAGATAGAGACAATAGGTAGAGAAACGAGAGAGATAGAAAGGGAGAGAGAGATAGAAAGGGAGAGAGAGATAGAAAGGGAGAGAGAGGAGATATACTGGGATATACAGAGAGGTAGAACACAGAGACAGTAGCTAGTTTTTGATCAACGTAAAACTGGGAGGCTTGGCAGAGTTCGGGGTTGCTATCCTGGACGTGTATATTTTCACTGGACGTGGTTAGAAATTCAGAGAAATTAAATTTCATAATAAAAATTCGAACAGACGTCGCTGTACTGCTTTTGTTTAAATTTTTGCTGGAATTGCATTAAAGAAAAGAGAAATGAAATGAATTTTATTCATGTTCTTCGTATGGTTATCCTTCTTTTTGTCGTTGTCGTTGCTGTTTTATACTCGTTGAACTTCTTAAATAAACGAAACCACATGAAAAGAAGAGTGAGGAAGGAAAAATGAACCCCAAAGAATACAAAAAGTGTTACCATTAACCATTTAATTGTGGTCCAACCTGTGAGGTTCTCTTTTTTGGTTTTTTCTCTCTATGTTTTCTCTGCCCCTGTGTGTGTTTGTTTGAATGTGTGTGTGTGTGCCTTTTGTATTTATTTGTAACAACTTCTTTCAAATTATTTGATTTTTTGTCTCACAATTGTTTCAAGTTAACGATGTAAAATCGCTTCCTCGAATTATTAGCGAGTACTCAACGCTTCACCCTCCGCTCCCTGCTGATCTTCGTTATTTCCGTTACATCAGTTTGTTGCAAGAGTCAATAGCAATAAAAAAAAATAATAGCTCAGAACTTAGATGGCGGCCGGATGTTGCAGGAAGCATGCTTCGTCTGGCATGGATTACAATTTCCGTCAATCGATGTACTGTCAAGAAGCAGAAGAAGAAGAAGAAGAAGAAGAAGAAGAAGAACAACAACAACTGCGTTCCACAGATTCTGCTGCAGTCAAAAATTGAGACAGACAGAGTGACGAGCTTTTGACTAGTAGAAAATTCTTAGTTTTTGTTACGCAGCGATTTCCGCCGAGAAGCAACGACAAATAAAACCTTCAAAAGAATGCAGGGATCATCCTCAGATGAGGCGTGCGAGTCACACTTCGGGAAGCACTACAGAAGCTCTTCGACACAAAAAAAAAGAAGGGGTTCAGTTGTCAGGGGGCTGAGATGTGTGGGAGTTGGGGGGATTGAGTTGTGAGGGAGATGTAAAGAAGTTGAGACGCAGATTTTTGGTGGTGGCGAAGATTTTATTTTCTCGAGTTTAACTTTTCGATTTAAAATGTAATAAAAATTTAAATTCAAAATCAAGTTTATCGAATTTAGTGAAAATCGCATTTCTTCTTTCGCTGGGTTTAAAAAATTCAACGCATTCTTCTACAAAAAAAGTTTCAAGTATTTCGGTTCAATTTGTTTTTTATACAAATTGATTTTCTATTCATTGCACAATTTCTTCGTTTTCTGTTTTATTTGTCCCACTGTTCAAGTGGAAGTTGTGCCAATCCTTCGGTTGCTTCTTCTGTTGCTGCTTTTGTTGCTAGTTAGAAACTTTGACTAACTGCTTGAACTCAGCCACAAAGATTGCGATCATCATAAACATGTTTATGATTACGATTATTCAGATGAAATAAAAACAACAACAACTACCACTAAAAGAAAAATAGCAACAACAATGGCAACAGCAAACAATAAATAATAAAAAAAATTGCGTAACAATGTTTTGGTTGTTATGCTAAACTTTTTATTGAAAAACGAACGAAACTACAGAAAGAAAACCAATAACAACAACAACAACAAAAACAAAGATAACAACAAGAAAACAATAACGAAAATAACAACAAAAGCAACAATTGAAAATACAATAGTTATGAAAGAACTTATAATAAAAAAGTTTTCTTCAGTTCAATCAAATAATAAACGATTTTGATAAGATTTGACACGAAAATGAAAAGGAAAAAGAAGATAAGACGCAGAAAAAAAGAGGATGAAAGAAGAACAGAAAAAAGAGAAGACGAAGAAGGAGACGAAGCTGAAGGAGAAGAACGCGATGGAAAAGAAGTGGTATAAAGTAAAGAAGCAGCCAGAACTTGAAACCGAAACAGCGAAATCTTGATAACTAAAACTTTGCATAAACATCGAGCACTCTACTTAACATCCTCGTTGTTGTTGCTCTGATACTCGTTTTTTTTCGTGAAACTTGCATGCTGACAATAATGTCTTCGGGCTCAAATGTGCCAGCAACAAGAACAACAACAGCAATAAGAACACGATTCCGCCGAACGAAAGCGGATTATTTTTCTTAAATACGAGTACGTTTGAGGTTATGTGTTGCCAACCAGATGGCGCTGTTTAGTGAAATTTCAATGAGCTGATGTTGTCAGCAACATTGTCGCATGTTCTAAACGAACAACAATATCTATAGCAACAACAAAAACAACAGTGAGAACAACAAAAGAATGACGAAGCAGCAAGAAGTAATCATCAAAGAAGTGAACAACAACATGCAACAACAACAACAACTTGCAACAACAACCAACAAGTCACTCATTTGCGGTAAACTTACGCAGTTGACGCTGCAGGTGAACAACGTCAAAAGCGAACGTCAACGGCGGCAGGCAACAACATAAACAACAACAACATCGAAAACATACTTCAAGTAGATTGAAAGCTTAAGCATTCATCGAGTAGTTTTCACAGAGGAGCGGAGAGCAGAGCAGGGTGCGAACGGGGGTCTCAAGGAGTTTGACGCAGTGTGGTGTGTGAAATCCTCCTGCAGCTCCTCTGAATGACGGCTCTGAAAATCATTTCATCATCAACTGCCGAAGCGCTGATAAGCGAAGAAAGCAACATAAGCTGGCGCAAGGAGCAGAGGAGTGCTTTTTAGACTTTCTCAGCTGAAAGAGGGTGCGGTGGGATGGGTGATGATTTCTATTTCGATGAAGGTAACACGCAAGCATGAAAATATTCAGATTCCTTTCGCAAGAATCGCTTGCGGCTTTGCAACAGCTTAAAGCCAAACAAAAGGCTAAGCTTCGAATGGAATTGAAAAACATATGAAAAGAAAAACTCAATCAAGAGGGTGGGAAATGGGCGGGAGAGGGTAGGAGCGGCTGGGGGATTTAAGAACATTTTAGAGGACTAAAAAGAGGCGGAGTAGTTACAAAAATTCTACATAAAGTGAGGATTAAGTTGAGGTTTCTTATATTTGTGAGCTTAGATTCGAAGTATTAAAGTACGTATTTGATAGAAGAATCATCGTAATGAGGAGAAAGAATGAGAGAGGCAGAGAGGGAGAGAGGGAGACAGACAGACAGCGAATAGAAGAAATGCCAATGAAGTATAATTTTTAAGCTTTTCAACAAAATATTTCTGCTGCTTTGCTTTTAATTCGTCCCAAATAAAAACGGGCAAACAGACGAAAATTTCCCACAAAGCTTAGAATGTTGTTGCTTTGTCTGAGCTGTAACAACAACAACAACAACGACAAAACACGAAATGTACAACCAAAACAAAGACAAATTTAAAGCAGCTTAAATTGTATACTAAGGAAAAAGAACAGAGAAAAATAAAAATAAAGAGGAAATTTCAAAAAACCAACCACAATAACAAGAAAATCCATTTTATACTTAAACTGTGACATAAGTGAAAAATTGTAATCCACCCTACCACGCGCGCTTTAGCAGTTCCTCCACCCCCCCTCACCACATCCTACAGCCCTTTTGGCTCCATCCTTAACACTTAAATGACGCTTTTTTGTGGCGTTCATCGCTTTATGCTCAGCGCTCTCCTGCACACGCTCAGCCAGCCACTAATCTCACTACAATCCATCTCCATGGCACGCCTCTCTCCCTCCACCCGCTGTGCCCCCCCCCCTCGCCTCCCCTTCAGTAACCCTCCATCCATCACTGCTAAAAAGGATTAAAAAGCCACATTCCACGTTTTGGATGATTTTCTTCGGTTTTTTTTTTTGTTTGGCGGGTTTTTCCTTTATTTGTCATCTTTTTTATTCCTTTGTTATCCTTACGTTTTTCAAGGATTTTCTCATTATCTACTACTTCTGCTGCTATTCACTTTTTGCTGCTGCTACTTTTGTTGCTACTTTTTCAGTCTCTCCGCTGAAGTTTTCGTTTTTATGTTTTCATTGACGTTTATGCCGTGTGTCAACACTTTAACGACAATAGCAACAATAAGTTAGCGATTTCTTTCTTCTTCATCTGCTGTTGAGAAGAAGAAGAACAACAGGATTGTAGATTAAAAAAAAAAAAGGAGCAACAATGAATACGATGCTGTATTTTCTGACAGTAATACCTGAAATAATACCTTACTTACCTGAATATGAACACATTATTTTACGTAGCTTAAATGTGACAGAAATGGACGCAAAGTTGATATACTATAGACCAAGTAATGGTCTAGACTTGGTCTTAATTATTATCTTCATGAGTATAAGAGTCTATTTAGTAATTAAGTAGTAAGGGCCATCGGCTGGTTTCTTTTTGGATTATTTAATTCACTAAAAAAGAAACCTACCGATGGCCACCATTTGTATATAATAAGGAATGATATATGTATATAAGGAATATAAGAGATAATCTGACATAATATTATATTATAATATAAGAGACATGTATTCATAAGAAATTTAAAAGGTATGCGTCACAACAACAACAAAAGAGTTTTACTTAAATATCTGTTTTTCTTATGATTAATTAAAGTTTCTCAAATTCTGTAGATCGATATACAGTCTTGAAATATTGACAGAATGCTTAAAATGTATACCAAATATGTATGTATTGAGGTGTGTATGTAATTTTGGGAGATTAAGTAAATAAAACTTGTAAAAAAAACATCATAACAAACAAAAGAAATAAATCAAAAGATGTGAAAATCATAATAAATGAAAGAAAGAAAGAAAACAAATCAAACCTTTTTTGCGGCGCTGATGAACAAAGAACCACGCTACCAGCGCTGCATTCACCAGCAAGAAGCCAAACGCTGCCAGTGAGATGCCAATTATGACCAGATTCGGCGTATTCGAATCCTCTGTTAATTCCGCTGGCAGCAATTCAAGTCCTGGATGGTGCACGGCGTCATCGTCATCGTTGTTGTTGTTGTTGTTGTGGGGATGCATTTTTGAGTTCATATATTTTACGTTAGCGTTTTTGTAGTTGCGTCAAGAGCAGGCAACCGTGCAACCGAGCCACCGACCGGGCAGTCAATAACAGGATTAGGGTTGTTGTGGTGAGCAGCGCACAAAAAAACCGCGTGCGGGGCAAAAAAGTGGCAACATAAAATGAAATCAAATAGAAAAGGACCAATAAAAATTGTAAAAGGCAAATCAAGCGAACCGAGCATAGTGAAAATATAGTAAAATAAAATCAAAGGGATAACAAATATCAAAAGAATAAAAATTGTAATAAAATATGCCGCAGTAACGCAGGAGAAAAAACTAAACATAAAGTGATGGCACTCAACGGCGTTTGGGGACAACAATTTTTGGCAGCTCGCAGCTCGAGCCGTGCAAATGGCCCAGAAGTGGATAGAAACGGAACGACAGGGTTTCGTAAATACGGAAATCACGTATCGACGGCAACCAATCGTGCGGATGACGGCGAAAACCGACTGCACGTCTGCTGTCAAAGTGACATTTCAAGCGCAAATAAATGCAGCAAACAAATAAAAGACACGTATAAACAAATCGAAGTGCAAAATGCAAAACAATATCAACAAATCCAAAAAAAAGGAAAAAAATCCCGAAAAATAAAATTCACGTAAAAATCAAAAGAGAGCAGCAACATCAACTGAGGAGTGAAGAGGAGATGAGAGCGAGATGAACACCGAACGGGAAATGAAAATAACAAATTTCAATTCAAATTCAATGAAAAGAAAGGAAAAACATTAAACACCCTGTGTGCTAGTACTGGTATGTGTATGTGTGTACATATGTGTTTGCTTTCTATATACTTCGATGTGTATAGACAACTGTACAGTACCTCGTTTGAGCCGCTTCTGGTTGCGCTTGTGGAGGCAGCAGCCGATGATGAACACGTTGAGCAGCACAACGCTCACCCCCGAAGCGACGCCGACCAGCAGCAATATGCCCGATGTGCCGCCCAGCGGTGTCGTGCTGGTCGTTGGGGGGCCGCCCAGCGACGAGGCCGGCTGTGATGGTGGTGGCGCCTCTGCACGCAGTCGTAGCCGCAATTTCAATTAAGTAGAGACGAGTCACAAAAGCAAAAAGAGTACAAGAAGATGTACAAGGAGAAAGGGGAAGAAAAAATAAATAGTGCAGAGATTTTACAAATGAGAAAACGCATGAGTTGCAATAATAATAATAGAGGCGAGCACGGAGAGGGGGGGAGGGGGGGGGGGTGGCGGAAGGGACGACCACCACCCAAAAACAAGGACCGTACAAGCAATAAAACATTTCTTACACAAGTTAAAAAGTTCAAAAAAAATACCCTCTTAATTTTTCTCTCCAGTTCAAAACCAAAACAAACTCGATATTGGGAAATATATCAGCTGAAGAGAGACAAAATGGCGACGGTTTCTGCTACTCAGAGAGTGAGATGTCAGAATTATAAGGAGAACTAAAAACTGGAAGAAAGTTTGGACTTTTCGAAAACATTCCGGAAGAATTTGGAACGACTTTTGGGAAGATCTGTAAATCTTGGAGAATCTCTACAGACGTAATTCTCTAAATAAAAAGATGTATCGTTAAAAGGGAAGAAACTTTTCGTATATCTTGAAAAGAAGATGTGGAATCTGAAGATGGTTTTCGAATAAGTAATGGAATATATCAAGGACTTCCCTTTCTGGGATGAAAAGAAAATTGAGTGAAAAGAGCCATCAAGAAGTCCCCCTGATATCCTCAGCCTGCACCAAGAAGTCTGCATTCGAATCAACCAACCTCTCAATAAACGAAGCCCATTATTAACCCATTCGCAATACTAACCTTTAGTTTGAGCTCGCTGCAAGTCTGGCAGATACTTGCTCTGTCCCAGATCATTGAAGGCCATGACAGAGAATAGATACAGAGTGTTCATGCGGAGGCCATTAATAGTCAACTTGTGGCTGTTCGGTAGGCCATCGATATACTTATACTGCTCTCGGTGTGCCTCACTGTGGACAACAAGAGGAAAGAAAAGAAAAGCAAAGAAAAAACCAATCAATGATTAAATTATTCCACACAGAAGCTCGTTCTAGCTCGATTATATTCGACGACAACACTTACCGATATCTGACACGATAGGAAGCCTTCAGGCCACCATCGAAGCCCGGTGTCCATGCTACTGTCACCGTGTCGTGCGTCACATTCAATATATTCAAACTAAGTGGCGTGTCTGGCTGCGAGGTGATGTCGAGGCGTACAGTTTCCATGGTCTGACCCAGGTCGTTCTTGGCCACACACTCGTAGGCACCATAATCGGCAGGTGCCACTTTTTCTATGATCAGAGTGGACTCGTATGTCAGTGAATCGATTTTCTTCTCTTCCACCTCGTATTTGTAGGTACGATTCACCGGCAGATCCTTGCCGTCCTGACGCCAGATGAACTTCGGTTTAGGTGAGGACTGGGCGCGGCAGGGAAGGCGGCCGCGTTCACCGGTGCCGCTGGCAGCACGTAGCAGCGTGGGCGACTTGTCGATCTCGGGTGCAACTGTAAGTTAGAGTAACGGGATGGTAAAAGCAAGAAGGCAAATGAATAGAGGAGATGAAAGGTGGAAGAAGAACATCAAAAAGCAATGTTAAGAAATCAGCTAATAGCATTAGAGGCGGAAGTGAGACGCGTACAACACTTGACAGGCAGTCATGTCTGCGTGTGACTGTGAAGTCTGACGTTTGTCGGTTCCCCATCTCCGTTACTTCGTGGTGTCTCTGTGCTTGTTACTTACATTTGACAATCAGCAGTACATCACGATTTGTTGGATTTGCTACGCGGTTATCGGCGATGCAGCGAAAGTTGCCAACGTCCTCGCGCTGCGCATTCTTAATGTGCAGATACGAGGTTCCATTAGCGAATGTGCTTGACGTCTTCACTGTCATATCGTAGCCGAGCCGCTCCCACTTAACGTGCTCCTCCGTCAGCGGCTTGCCCTCCACTGTGCACGACAGCATCGCATCCTCGCCGGGATTTACGATAACGTTTTCCGAGACCATTTTAATGTCGGTGCCGTCTAGCGAGGGGAACAGAGAGAGGCAAGTGTTATTTGAGCATTTTAAATATACGACCGCCGTCTCTCTCGCTTCTCCGTTATACTTACACTCAACAACCACGCTGACGTTCAGACGTGCCGAGCCCTGCGAGTTCGACGCCTCACAAGTGTAGACGCCGGCGTCGTTACGATGCAATTTAGTGAAATTCAAATTGGCACCATCCGAATATATGCGGAGCTCGGCGCCATTATTGCTCGTCGATATTGGCAGCCCATCCTTCGCCCAGGTGTAAGTAATCGACATCGGATTGGCGTTGGCCTGCAGCGACACCTGCAGCGACTCGCCCTCGACACCGACGGCCGTCGAGGAGGGTGGCGGCACGAATTTCGGCCGATCTGTGAATGGATAAGAAGGGTAAATAAAGTACGCGCTTCAGTGGGCAGAGAGCGGCTCCGTTAACGTTGCAGTGAACTGGGTCATGCACAACACTTACACAACACATCCAGGCTGATGGCCTCGTGCACACTGCGTTGCAGCGCCTCGTTGGAACTCTGGCATGTGTAAACCACGCCGTTCATTTCCTGGGTGACATTCACTTTGAATTCCAGCGTGGAGACGGTGCCGCCCCACAGACCAGGTTTGGAAGTGTTGTTAATACCTGGGGAAAGAATGAGAGGTTAGGTGAAGATGGTGCAAAAGAGAGAGAAAAAGAAAATGCAAGTTAATAAGCATGAGAGACAAATTTTGGAGTCGGTTCACTGAGCAGAGTTGGTGGTTGCCGGGCGCAACATGCACTCGACAGACAACCGGAAGTCTGCGTAACTTCCTAAAATGGTTGACAGTTGTAGTTCTGTTTTTGTTTTCCGCTGATTAGCGTGTGTCTTAAGCAACCCAACCCAACACTAAGTTACGCCCAAAATTAACAATAGACCAGCTCATTGGCGCCGACCGTAAGAACAAGCAACGGAGCTGAGGTTGGCCCATGTTGCTGATGATGATGGCCATAACAAGACATCCACAACATATCCTGTTGATATCAAAAACCGTTCGTTTGCTGCTTGGCACAGCGCACTTCTGCCAGTGGCGGTGACGGTACCGCTGCTGCTGCTGTTGGGCAGGCTGCCAGTAATGAGCGCTGGCAGACAAGAGTCTCAGACACACGACTGGCTTAACTCACCTTCAATAGAGATGCCGTCCTTCCACCAGGACAGCTTGGCCGGTGGATTACTGGAGCTGGAGTCGCAAATAATAGTGGCCTCGATGTTGGGTTTCAGTTCTTCCGGTTCAATGCGTATCTTGACTGTCTCGGGAGCAACTAAGAAGAGGATGTGCAACAAAGAGCACAGGATTAAAGTTAACTCACTCAAGCATCGTATATTTATAGAGTTTCTACTGTACTCATACTTACAGTGCACACTCAGCGTAGTGGATTCGAAGAGCGGTATTTCGGTGGCACTATTGTGAGCCTCGCAGCGGTACTGCGCTTGGTTGTCGGTGACGTTGGCCAAAATTGTGATCTCTGCGGACACCGACTTGTCTGCGTTGCGCACCGCAGAGTTGATCTGCAACGAAGAACAGAGAACAATCAATTAAGAAAGTCGAAAGCAGACGACTTCTAAGCGGGACGCTGCTTCTTCATAAGGGGGCTGGCGTTCCTCTGAAGGGGGCTGGCGTTCCTCTGAAGGGGGCGTGGTTACTACTAAGTAGGGCGCCGCATTTCCTCGGCATTCGGGTGAATGTTTGTGCAGCGAGAATTGAGAAATGCGGTTATCTAATGCATAGCAGAGCAACTTTAAATGCTGACAACACTGTAATCAACTGCAAGCAAGTGAGTCTTTGACCCACATGTAATTAAAGCGTTTGGGAGGGGGGTGTTAAAGGGGAGGGGGGACTGACATAAAACCTCATCTTATTTCGCTAGGACGAAGTTTGTTTGTTTTGAGTTTCCATTCTTATGAACCTGGTAAGCATCACTGACTCTGTGGAGGTTGTTCGTTGGTGTTGCTAGAAATGCCATTGATGATGAGGAACCGGTTTGATCTTAAGACGCAAAGGATCAAATATTCTGCGACGATCCGGAAATATAATCAGAGTCACGCACAAGTCTATGTAAATACGGAGGATAGTTACCATTTCTTTATTCTTTGCTTCTTTTAAAGTATAAACTTAAAACTACTAAAGACAAAAATAAACGGAATGGAAAAGAATAGTATTCTTTTTTTAGCGTCTAATCTAATAAAGAGATAAACGTTCATAACTATAAAGGACAATAGAAAGCTCATTTCTTGGCTACTTGATATTCCTGTTGTGGCCTGTCGTAAATTCCTTTTTCTACGGTTGGATTTTCGTGCCCAGCAGTTCTTAAGAATAAAACTCGGCTCTTCGACTGAGCTGAGAACCGACTACAAACTTACTTGGAAGCAGCAGCAGCAGTAGCAAAAACACTGTCTGGTATCTATGCTGGGTTTTTTATTTATCAACGACTCGTATGTTTTGTTGCGAGCTTTGTTTGCCCAGCACACTAACACACACACACATATACATATATACACACTCATACTCATAGAAATACATACACACACACACAGCACTTACTGTGCAAACATCATTTTCTCCAAAACCGAGTCGCAATTGTCCGTAATGGACTCAGTAGTGCGCCACGGAAGCTCTTTTGCAATGTAAGCAAACTCTGTGTGTATGCGTGTGTGTGTGTGTGCGTGTGTATGGGTGTGTTACTATGCCTGTGTGTATATATGAGTGTCATACATTCGAGCTGCATTCGCAAGTAAGGAAAGCATTCAGCAGGAACGAGGAACATGAAGCGGCGTCCAACGATATGGATGCATGCTGCTTACAATTGCTGGCCGTCCACCCTAAAAAACATGCTGCATGCAGCTTCATTGAGTTTCCGTATAGTTTTTCAGGTTTTTGTGAATTTTTTTTCTAAGCCACACAAGGATTTCTTGCTATAGCGATTGTAAACATTTGCTAAGTTGCGGCAAAGTGAAGAAGATGCTGTAATGGTGTTGAAGGGGGATATTAGGAGGAGAGGGGTGCGGAGAAGCTGGAGCACAAGGAGAAGGAGGGAGGTGGTGGAAGCAGCGAGCGACTGACGGCGGACGGACGGGTTATTGGACTCCATACATCATGGCCATATGTTGCAGTTAGCGTGCTTTTCATAACAATGCAAGCAAGTAGTTGCAACAAGAGGAGGACAATAAAAATACAACAACAACACCAATGAGAGCAACAACACTACAAATAACAACAACAACCACGAGGTACCTACGTAGGTATAAAGAATGGGGCCAAAGCTCTTAAGTTCGCAAATTCACAATAGGAATTCGCAGGAGTCAAACGATTTGCGGAGAGACGAGAATAAACAAGGATGAACAGAGGGAGAAAGAGATAGCCAGAGAACGATTTAGAGAGATTTGGGAACAGAATAAACGCGAAGTGATACGGGGGAAAGAGAGAGAAGGAGAGATTTCAGCCCCCGGAAATAGCTTCTGACATCTCAGAACTTAATTGCAGGTCACAGTTGACACGTACGGATAGTAATGAAGACAACAACAACGAAATAAGCAACAGCAATATAAACCTGGGGGAAAAACCCTGAACCACAAAATGTTTAACAGTCAGTGGGACAGTCTAACTACATATTTCAACCCCTTTCGCCCCAATTCGAACCACACTCATTTGGGGATTGTGAAAATCACTTACTACACGTACTACCATTAGGGGTACCTTTGGTACAGTAGGCCGTTAAAGAGAGAGAGGAAGATATAAGGAGAGAGAGATATCATTAAACAGAAGCTGCGGAACCTAAAAACAATAAAGAGCAGGTTTGTTTATTTTATACTGATTGTAATATCAAATGAATGCTTTGTGGGGGCGTGGGTCGAGCGGGGGGACGGGACGGGGGTTGGTCCACTGTTGAGCTGGTTTATTGCAGTTGTTAGCAGTGGCAACGTCGATTCCGCTTGCTGCCCTGATAACCTCAAAAAGACACCCGCCCGCTCGAACGCACTTCTTTTCCTCTTCTCCGGTTGTTTATGAGGCATCTGGCTTTAGTATTTGCATGCTGCCGCTGTGGTAAGCAGCAACGACAACAACAACTCGAATCGGTACAACTTTGGTAATCTGCAACCAAAAGCAACAACAACCGACCTGAACGTTGCACGGACTAACACCGTGTAAACACGGATAATGTTTGCATTTGCTGTGAGCTGCGGTGTCCTGTTCTGTTGCTGGTGGTCCCGCTCTGTTGTCGGTGGTACCTGCAGCTTCTTCACATTATTCGGGGGTAATTGAAGGCCCTATCTACTGTGGTATGGGAGGCTAACTCATTTAGAAATAAAGACCAAAGAACATCATGTTTTCTTGAACATCTTGAGATAAGCGATGAGTTCAGTGTATCGTAAAAGCTTCCTCTGAAATTACGAGAGTGTCGGATGTATATACACGATATACTTGACCATAATAGAGAATTCTTAAGTATTCGCAGAGATTAATGACCGAGATTTTTCGAGCAAATGGAAGGAAAGGAAATTACATAAGACGGAACAACAATATAGACCTCTATTGAGGCCTTAAATTTCCACAGGATTTTCAAGACCCATAAATATCTTTAAGGAGATTTCTGGCCGAGATTTAAATTAGGTACTCTTCAAGCATTTCTACTTGTGTCCCTTACTTCCTGGAATACTGTGTGTCTCTCTCTCTCTCTATCTCTCTCTTTACCCATCTCTTTTCATAATTATTCCTATTATTCTCACACCTCCTGTGTTTTTAATGAATTTAAAAATTTCTTTCCACTGTATCTCAGTTTTTCTGTCTATCACAGGTTTCTCTCCGGTACAATATTATTCAGCAGGCCGTCACTACGTCGGTCACTTATGCAGAGCCGTCCAATTTGGTTAGATGACTGGCTCGTCGCTGGTGAAACCATTCACTCTGCATTTCCGATGTAATGGTCAGAGCAACAACAACAACAACAGCAACACCTACTCCACAAAGCCGTAAAATGGCGATGTGGAGAGCGTGACTGGGAAGATTCACGTCATGACCACACGCAGCGTGGCGGTCACTGGTAACGGAATAAATTTACATTCCATCAGCTGCAGGACGATCGGAATTTTTGCACGTTTGCTGCTGGGTCTCTGCTAATGGGTACCCACGTCTAATGCAATTTCTGCGGCAGCATGAATGCGCCTGACTGTCGAACCTGCCGCCGTCCGGGTCCGGGTCCGGGTTCATAAATTATTCTAAAATCTAATTGGCGTTCGTCTGACTCTACGAAGTCCCGGCTACTTACCCGTTTATCGTTTTTGTACCACGTCAGGGTGGCCAGCGGATTCCCACCGGATGACACACAGAGCAGCTTTTGCACAGATCCCGCCGGTATGATTTGTCCCTCGATGTACCCCGAAATTAATGGCGGCGATGGCGGATCTACGAAGAAAGAGAGAAAAAAGAATGATATAACATAAAAGAGTAACGTGAAAGCAAATGAATTAGAAAATGTTATAAAAAAGGTAGTAAAAAAGGCACCTCATTTTTCAAGTAAAAGGCTCAAAAGTGCCCCCGAAGAGACGACGGAGAGAAGCGGAGGAGCAGCGCAGGAATGACTATTAAAAAGGAGCTGGAATTATGAGCTCGTCATACAATTGAAATCGTAAAGCAGCGTAGCCGTGGTAGCCGCCTTTAAACCACTTCCGGTTCGCAACCGTTCAGCGGCGCTACTAACAAAGCCAGCTTAATGATTACGGCCAACTCCAGAGTACAAAGCGTAGCGGAAAAAGTGCAAAAACGGTCTGGACAATAAAAATGCGAAATTATTATGCGAGATTCTTTGGCTTCCATGCTCGCAAAGTGGGCGCTGCGCGAGAGTTTCTTACAAAATTTAATTTTGACTCATAAAGCAAAACTTAACGCCATGAACAGCGCCGCATTTTGCACTGAATTCCGACCGAAGAGGAAGAGCAGCAGCAACAAAAGCAACAACAACGAGTAGCTGCGAGTAAAGAAAATGTGCCAAGCTGTTGAGAGATTTTGTTGTATGCTTGGCATGCTTTTAAGCCAAGCGAGATGAGTTGCGTGCTTGAAGGGAGATGAATACAGCAAGTGAAGAGTTGAGGGGGAGAGGGGAAGGAGGAGCTGGACGATGAGGAGGAGGAGGAGGAGCAGGACCATGAGGAGGAGGACGAGTAGGGACAGAGACCGAGACGGGGATAGCGACGGCTGCAGCGCGTTCTTGTAAAAGTGTTAAAATATGCTTTGGCTAATTAAAGTTAATTTTGGTTTCGTCATTTTTGTTCTGCTGTTTTCAGTTTTACTTCCCCCCTACCCCTCCATCATCCCCTCTTCGCAACGTCCTTGAATTATTCATGAAAAGTGGGGTCAAAAGAAAGACACCAGCAACCGCAAAAGAAGATGAGAAGATATAAATTTTGGCTTTTCTCTTTCTGTTTCTTTTTTTTCCTTATTTTGTTGGGTGTTCCAAAAAAAGTCCTGGATATTATTAATTAGGGCTCGAAATCTGCCAACGTATTTAAGTAGATTATTTGTCTCAGCGGTTAAGAAAAAAAGGGGAAAACCTCAAGTGAGATAACGTGGCGTGAGATGCTGGTGAGACTAAGAAAGGGTGAGGAGGACGGAGGAGGAGGAGGAAGTGCTGGTACCATTCTTCTGTGTAGATACCTTTTAAAACTAATATGTGTGAATTTAAGGAGAATATTTGGAAGAAAGGAGATCTCAAAGGAACACTTTAAAGGACGCTATTTATAAGGCAAGCTCCGTTTAATGGTAGCTCATAAATCTTCACATCTGATTATAAATCATTAAAATGTAGTTTAAGTAGTTGACAGTGATAAAAGAATATCAGAATTTAGTTTGAGAAAAGGATGAGATACGAGATAATAAGTTCCACAGACTTCTTAATTCGTTTGGAATGCTTTCATTGTATATACAATATAACAAAATATGAAATATTTTGAGTATATATCAAACATTTTGTCAAAACAGACAATTAAACTACCATTTTTCTCAATTAAAATGCATTAAAATGGTTCAAAGAAGATTCCAGGAAGGATAAAATGCTGCTCCTTGAAATTTAAATGGTTTTTTGACTCACTAAACTATGATTATTAAATTTTAAAACCCTGTCCTTCAGCTCAGTCCATGGCATGGCGATGTCATGTTTACAGGACACTTATACAGGGTCTCTCAGTAACTTTGTAGAGCTGCTGTTGAAAAAGTGTACAGCTTCAGATATAAACAAATAATTTTTGAACATTTGAAAGCAGTTCGTGGTTTTGAAAAGCTAATAAAACAACAAACAGTTAGACAATAAAATGGGGAGAAAAACAACAGTAACAACAACACGAATCTGATAAAAACAATAATAAAAAAATGGGGAATAAACAAGAAAAAGTTAGCCACTCAACGAAGAGTACAGCTTGGAAAATTCATTAAAAAGGAAACCCACAAAATGAGGTTTTATAATGTTATTGCTGTTGTTTGTTGTTGTTGTTGTTGTTTGTTGTTGTTGTTAAGCTGTTGTTGTAATTGTTTTTGCGAACTGCTGCCAGTGCCATGGTTGCACGATTTATTTGTAGAGCATAAATTTAAAGGACACCAAAACAAATACAAACAATACAACAACAACAAGAATAACAACAAAAACAACAACAAGAAGAGCGACAAGACGAACTTTGTGATTAAAAGACAACCAACTACTAAATAATAAAATGACAACAACAACAACAATCAACAAACACCGACCACCACCAAAAAAGCACCCACAACAAGAAGCAAAACAGCAGCTTCAGTTATTTGTAAACATTTTCAAATTCGCATTCAAGAGTTCATAAAAAAGTACAGCTAAAGGACTCAACAACCAAATAAAAAAGAAAGAAAATGGAATAAAAAACGGAAGCAAATTGAAAAAAGTGCCAACAACGTGGTGAGTGGGTGTAGGTCAGGACTCAGAAAACTGCTGAATAGACGAAAACTTGTAAGTAACTCAGTTGGTTTTTTTTTGCTCAACGACAGGACGAAAGCGCAATAAAATCCGATGGCGAAAGGACGCATTCGAAGCATTCAACCTCAATAAAAAACAGGACCAAACAACCGTATGGTCGAGAGTTAGGTACATATTTCTAGAGTGCAAAACATTTTGAAATACTATCAACGAAATGCAGCGCCAGTGTTTATTTTTGCTGCAATCAACACAAGCACACATACATAGACACAAATATACACACAAATACACACACACATATACACCGATACAGCCGTAGACGCAACTCAGAGACACTCACTCGGGGAGCCACACAAAATAAAGCGAACCGGAAACGGTTTTTTGAAGCAAAGCAAACAACATGAGCTGCTGGTGGACGGCGGGGAGGGGAGGTGGTGGGAGAAGCAGCACTGTCTGACATCAGTTTCTAAGGCAACCACATCCGCATTAATAACTACGCTTTTTTTACTACACTTGCTACCCTTTCTACTGCTATTGCAGATACTCATTAAGTGTGAATCACCAGCGTCGGGAAGTTTCAATGGACTCCTCTCCCTCTCTCCCTCTCTTCTGTCTTATTATTGCACTTAATTTTTGAATGCCTACTCGTGGGAGATACGCTAAATATTCAGGTAAAACTACTTGATACTGCTTTCTACTACTATTTCCCCACTTTCTACCTTATTTCAGCAATTTAGGTCGTGTTTTATCTCCTCATCCATCTTCGCTTTGCAATTTCTGGACAAAATTTGACTCCACAATAACAATCCACAACCACAACATCAGCACTTATTCTCGACCACCTCTTGAAAAGTGGTCTTGAAGGTGTTTCTGTCCCCCACGCCCCTTCCTAAGAACACTCTTTCTCTTTGAGCGTCCTCCTCCTTCAAACAAATAACACGAACGACGAACTTTTGAATGCTCCCGGAAACCCACAAAATTTTCAATGAATACGCTCTAGAAAATGGAGGATGCTGGATGAAAGTCGCTTGATGAATAGCAGTGGCGGTAATGGTGATGGTCGAAGGGGGTTCCGGGACGGTGGTGACAATGGAGGAGGATGATGATGTTGCTGTCGCGCTCCGGTTGGGTTGAGTGACTGAGACTGTGTGTCACGTGAGACTCCCATCATGCATGCATGCGTTCGTGTGAATGCAGTGAATGAGTGACTGGGTGCGGGTGACGCCTGAGTGTAGGTGACGGCTGAGTGAGTGAATGACTAAAGGAAAGAGTGTGACACGTGGTTAACATGACGAATGAAGGAACTAATTTCTGAAGAGCGGAGAAACAAATTGCGAAAGTAAAAAGAGAGAAACAGCGACAGGGGAAGGGTTAGAAACGGCATTCAAGAAGGCGGAAGTGTGGTCAACGTTCAAAAGCGTGGAAGGACCACAAGTCTTCCGTGGTTGTAGACGCGGTGGAAGGGGGGGAAGGGGGTAAAGTGTGCCACTAGAACTAAGCGCGTGTAAATCTCCAAGATTGCACGATTTTCACGTATGAGTGATTGTGGTGACAACAGCTGACAGCAGCAACAACAAAAACAACAGCAACAAACATGACACTCAGAAGAACAAGCGTAAAATACGAGCAACGAATGAAACCAGCGAACAAACCAACGAGTGGAGAGACACAGAAAACAAGAGGCGAATCCTGCAGCGGCAACGATTAATTAACAGCGACGGTCGTGGCGGACACCTCTTGTGACATGGCATCTTATGCAGTGTGACAAAACTAAACTCCGAAAACGTTAACGTAAAACGTAAAACGTCGCATAAGCATCGCGTATAAACGATGTAATTGATTTCCACACAACTCGCTGTAAATGTTTGCAATAACAATTGAAGTTTACACGGAAATAAGAACAGGAATAACAGCAACAACAACAACAATCACCATCACACATCAACAATCACTGTTCACTGATATTGACTTCAACATCACTTCATCTCTTTTGAATTTATATCCATTCCTTTCATTCCATTCAATTCATATTCACAATTTATCACAAATCATTCAGAATTTATCACAAATCATTCATATTCATCATATTCAATTGTTCAGTTCTTTGTTATTCTCTCCATTTTGCTGAATGCATCGCCAGTTAGTTAGTCATCCCTCCGCTCTCCACCCCACCCCAACCGGAAGTCGCTATAACTGCATTATTCTGTTTCGTGTCACTCTTCATTTGTTTCAATTTAGATGTCAGTTGTTATAAAGTTGCTGTTGTTGTGGCTGCTGCTTTTGTTGATGTTGTTGTTACGTCTGTTGTTGCTGTTTTTGTAGCTGTTGCTGTTTTTGTAGCAACGACGAAGCTGAAGTTGACATCGTTTGGACTGAGCGAGGGTTTCGGGTTTCGGGTTTCAGGTTTCATTGAGACATTTTTGAGCTCTTGAATCAATGTCACAATCACTTTTGGTTGACACTCGAGTTATCTTATGTACCCTCCGCCGCCTCCTATCCCTACACCCCTCGTCGAAAGGGAGGATTGCCCCAAATACAATGTTGCTGCAATCACGGTTTCATAAACACTTCATGTCACTTCACATCTTCACACTCTTCACTACGAACAGCAGCCAAGATACCAAACAGAATATCTTACCTCAAATTTATAAAAATAAAAAACTGGTAGATTAGAAACGAGATTCAACATGGATCATGATTGAGGGACGAAAAAGTTTGGGACACGTTTAAATGACAGATTGATTTCTTGATAAACGCTAATAGCGGAATAATTAAAGCGATAATGAATAAATTACTACTCAACAATAACAATAAAATCGAAAAAGAATGGAAGAAGATTATTACAATATAACGCATTTTATAAAAGTATCGAGTTTTCCGATCCACAGTAAATCCATATTCAAGTCCCGATATATTCAAAAAATGCATAATTCTAAAGGATTAAACAATGTGCTATAAGTCTGTAAAAGTCTGTAGCTCTGTAGTTCCGTCTATCCTTCACTCTCTCCCGTTGGCTCTCTCTCTATCTCTCTCTCTCTCTCTCTCTGTGGCTTTCTCTCTATCTCTCTCGCTCTCGTTTAACAAACTTTAAATCTTCTTTCAACACTAAATAATTTCGTTTTATCCGCATTCATTTAAGAACACAAAATAACACTTTACATTATGTTACAATACTTGAATATACTTTCTTTTCTCTTTCTTCCTCATAGATACAAAATAGAAAGACACAACAAGAGAGAGAGACAGACCGAGTGAGAGAGAATATTACACTAGAGCTCTTCTAAGATCCTACTTTAGGATCTTATTAAAATTTCCACTTTGTCTGGTAGCTACTTTTATTGTTATCTACTCTATACTTGATGATAGAGAACTAAACGAAAAAAAGAAGCAAAAGAAAAATAAATAACAACAACAACAATAAGAGGAAGAACAACAATAAGCACAACAACAATGCATATTTTGTTGATACCAAGGATTTTGAAGCAAAGCCAAATTAATCCCAATGTTCACAGAACAAGCAGCTTTTCTTGGAAGTTTTTTTCTTTTGAAAATGTTACCCAAGCATCTTCTTTCCATGAACCCATGTCCTCCATAATTCCCCCTCCTCCCCCCCTGCACCACTAGAGCCCTCCTCCCCTAGTGTTATATCGATGCTTGGCGGTGCCACTTCGCCACTGACGTCATTCGGTATGCAAAGAAATTGCAATGAATGCCAAACTGCTGCCGTTGTTGTTGTTGTTGGTACTGCTACTCGATGGTGTCTGGGTTTGCTTTGTTGCGACATACTCGAGCTTTGTTGAGGCGCAGATTATTTCAGGTTTCAAGCAAGCGAACAAAAGGCAGAATACCACGAGCCATCAGCCGCCAACCACCAGCAACCAGGCACCGGCAACCAGCCACCAGCAACCAGGCACCGGGAACCAGCCACCAGTAACCATCCACCAGCGAAATCCGATGCTGCACCGAAAATATTACGAGTATCAAAAAGTATTAAATTGAAAGCGTGCTGCATCCACATCCGAAGCACATTTCGGTAACTAAGTGAATGAAGTGAAACGAAGTGAACTAAAGTAAAATAAAGTGAAACAGAAGTTAAGAAGAAGAGGAAGAAGAAGAAGGAGAGTAGGAAGGGAACGAGGAGTAACACAAGCAACAGCAAGGATTTCTGTTGCACTCATATTATAAATAATGCTTAACACAAGTTGGGTGGCTGGGTGACTGGGTGGTTGGCTGGGTGACTGGGTGACTGGGTCCTTACGTGGTTTGATGGTTGCCAGAGCGGGTGACGCTCGCTGTTGTGTTGATGTTTCCAACTCAAAGCGAACTCATTTGTATTGTATTAGTTTTTCGTGCTGCAGCTAAATCGAATTTTCTTGTTTAAGTGGCAACCACCTGAGAACAGAAACAATGTATGCGCAATGATGAATCTGTACATATATACATACATATACATATATATACACAAACAAACATATGTACATATATGTATATGTGTGGGTGCAGAACGAGTACAGATGATGAAGTCGAAGTCGTTGCTGCTAAAATATTAAACAGCTACCAGAATGAAGGACGTAGAGAGGGATCAGTAAAGAGAATTAAAACCGGAGGGAGGAACAGATTTCACATGGTTGCCAAGCAGTAGAGTGGTTGATGATGGCAAATATACAAAGAACAATGCAACAAATGAAGAAGAAATGCAACAAAAGAAGAGGAAATGCAACAATAGAAGAAGCAATACGGAAAAACCACCAACAACAAGCAAAAGACCATTTTTGCTACTTCTACAGCAGCAGAACCTCTCCTAAAACTGCTCTGTACACCTCCCATGACTATGAAGGTACTCCGAAAGCAATACGAGGTACTACGAGGTCCTACGAGGAACTAAGAAGGTACTACGATATACATTGAGGTACTACAAGGTCTTCGGCGTTCAAACTTAAGCTGTATAGGACGTTGCTTTCGACTATAGTAGTTTTTCAAACAACGATCGCCATCTATACGTCAAGATAGAGTAGCACTTCTGGGACCAGCCTCGTAATAGAGCACGTACAAACACTGCGACCACTGTGACAACAAAATCGAGAATACAATTGAATTTAGAACGCTCGGCATGCGAACCACTTTGAGGCAAGGATCATGAGTTGAATACATCCTGAGTTAAGTCAGCCTGTTCGCAGACTTGTGTCAGTTGTGGAGCCTCCAGCTTGCGGCGTACAGCTTGTGTAAGCATGCAAACGGCATCTCTGAAAACCGAAAACCGTAATCTAAAGAAATAGGTCAGCTGAAGTCTGCTTGTGTATTCATTCACATTCCTATTCACATTCATTGCTGTGCATGTGTTAGTTGAAGTCAGCCTGGTAGACCTCAAACCGAATTCACTTACGGTCAAGCTAAATGGCAACCCTGAAATATGATTAACAAACTTCAGTGCTGTCCAAGCACCTGTTCACATGGACGGACACAAGTCGGAGAGAGAGAGAGAGGGACAGAGAGTGGGACTGAGAGACAGAGAGTGAGACTGAGGATTGCCCAGGTTATAAAGTGACTGCTCACATCCCCCCCTCCTCCCCACATCGTTAACAACCCCATTGAGGAACCTTACTTCTTCGTTCACTGAGTAGAATTTTATTATTTAATATATTCAATTAAGACCAAATGAAGGAATTACGAAGGAGGAATTAGACACAAGAAAGGGAAAGCAAGGGCAACAACAGCAATGATAACAATTTAAGCAACAACAACACCAGCATCAGAGGTGGCATCACAAAGCAACGTATGTTGTACTTTAATTGCCTCGTTTCGTCCTTTTTAAGGAAGCAGGAAGCAAAATAAACACGAGTTAATAGAGTGCTCATTTCAAGCAATGCGACAGTCGCTGTCACACTGGCAGAGACTCTGACGGAGTTGATACAACAACTCTGCAGGGGGCTCCGGAGGCGGGTGTGGGTTGCTGGTGGGTTGAGGGGGTGGCTTTGTTATTGTTTGCTTGATAGACTGTCAGTTGGTGAACCTGCTCTACAGTTTCAGTTTATTTCATTTTGTGTCATTTATTTTATTTTATTTTTGCTTTTTATTATTTTTTGTTTTTATTGTATTTTTTCTTTTTACTTCATTCTTTCATTTATTTTATTTTTTCATTTTGTTTTATTTTTTCATTTGTTTATTTTATTTTTTTATTCATTTCATTTATTTATTTCATTTTTAATTTATTTTTATTTTCATTGCGTACTTATTTTGTTTGCATTCACTTTTTTTGTTGTTGTTGATGGCAGTGTTTTTATTTTCATTTAATTTTATTGCAGTTTCTTTATTACTTAATTTCAGCAAAAGAATAGCAACAGCAACAGCAACAACATCAGGAACATCAACGGCAACAATGATAAAAATAACAACAACAACAACATTCTTGACATTAAAAGTATGTTAAACGATTCGTTCGCAAATATAAATAAAAATGCGAACGCTTGTTGGGTGGTTAAAACAAATTAAACGCCGTGACTTAAACTGTCAGAGCTCATTTAAAATGGCTCCCCGAAATCATTGCCACGCCCCCCACATTTCATGCATCCATGGTAACCAATAACAATGCACACAGGGATGTCATCGTTTGTATCACGTCTGAAGCTGAAAACAAGCGCTTCTCCATCGGATTCCAGCAATTTAACCATCCATCCATCCATCAGAGCATCTGATCCACAGATTTTACTGTTCATTTTACATTTCATACTAACGATTGACATTTTAATTATTAACGCAAATAATCGTTTTTCAAACTAGCACTCAATCAATCAATCGAACTCAATAGCAACCTGATTGTTGAAATACTTTTCTGAAAAACTGATTTAGATTGAATACCGTTTGAACTACGAATAAAATATATTGTTATTGTATAAAAATTAAAGTTAATATATAAAAATTAAAGTTAATACATTAAATAAAGTACCCTTTTTTACAAATAATCTGTTTTCTTTCTCCTTAAATTTAATGGCTCATTTAGCAACTTTAAAGAACTCGTAACCAATTCAATAGCAACCTTGGAAGGGGGGGGGGAGGGGGGGAGAGTAGACGACGAAGCTATCATTTGCTGGTTCCGTTCGAGTGGAGTTGAGTTGACTTTTGGGCGGCCCAAAAAAACGACCCCTTTTTTGACATTTCGGCCATAAGCCTCGTTAACTCGTTGCCTCTGCTGCCGGTTTGTTGCGTGGAATATGTTAATCATGTTGATGTTGATGCTTAAAGGAGTCCAAACTCAACTCAATGCAAATCCTGCGAAGGAGACAAGGATGGCTTGAGTTCGCCTCCGCCGTGATGCAGTTCGCGGATAACTCATTGTCACGTAGCAGTTCCATGAGCAGCTGTTGCCAAAGTTCGAGCTGCGCAGCAGAAAATAACAGAAGTTGCCACCATTCTGTTTTGTTGGTTTTTCTTTATTTTGCTTGTTTTTGTTTGTTTTATTTTTTGTTGTATTTTCACGGTGGGAGGAAGGAGTAAAATTCTTCATAAAATAGAAGAAAGAAAAAGTTCACAAACAGGAAGGCAGGATAATAAGAAAAACAACAATAATAGCAACAACAACTACAGGAAAAGCAGCAACAACAACAGACAAAGCAACGACTAAAACAACGTCAGCAGCAGCCACAATTTTCCGCCCTCATCCCCCGCCCCCCTCGCAATGTACACAAATTTGATCGATTAATAATGAAGCAACGCAGCAGGACTTCATAATAAAGTGATTTGCACTTACGTGCCCAGTCGAGTTGAGTTGAGATTGAGTAGAAGTTTTGTGCAGCAACAGAATAAATAAAAGAATAAAATAAACAATTATAAAAACAACAACAACGACCTGGAGTTACAAATGACCCAGCAGAAAGCGCGGCGGTAGCGAGCAGCAGCTGCTATTAATTAAACGCTCAGCGAACGTGGTCAGGAAGGACGAGTAGGATTTTTTTTTTAAAGGAACTTAAGTAGTGTTGGTTATACGAGTCCTTCCAACCATTTATCTGAGTCCTCTCCTCCTTCATCTGCTCCATATACTCTCCTTCCACTCCTCCTGCTTTTGCCATCCTCCTCCTTCAGCACCTCTCCTTCCTATCCTCTTTTTAATTGAGTCCTTTATAAGGGATTAAATTATATTCTCTGTCGTCCAAAATACAATATTTGAACGTTTAAATTTTCGGTATTTTTGCCCAGTGAGGATCCCATGAAGAGGTTGTGGTGGACCCGATCGCGCCCCCACTTGCACCCGTTCGATTGATGCATATTAGTTGCTCCATTTGCCGCTACGCGTCGTCGTCTATATTCTCAGCCAGTTTATTGCACCCCAGCGTTGCCA
Source organism: Myopa testacea (assembly GCA_949629155.1). Lineage (NCBI taxonomy): Eukaryota > Metazoa > Arthropoda > Insecta > Diptera > Conopidae > Myopa > Myopa testacea. Next base: position 6,890,838 of record OX451346.1, on the reverse strand, counting down.
CAGCGAGCCACCGACAGCCACAGAGTAGAAGATGAAGAAGTGAACTGAAAATATTAAAAGTGCTGAAGTTTCGCTGATGGCTGGAATGGTTTACAAGCTAGCTACACGCTTAAATGAGTTCTTCTGGTGGCTGTTGTATTTTAATGGATTTTGGCCAAAAGCTGAACGACGATTATTCCACACCGAGTCGTTAGAAGCTTGCTACAGAATGGAAAGAAGAAGAAGAGTGACGCTGGAGGTTGATGAAAAGCTACTTGAAGCACCTTCTAGAAGTCGAAGCTTGTTGAAAAGTGGATGAACTCTGAGTTGGTGAGTCTGTATGCAAACTTAGACAACAATGCGATTCAAAATGGAACAACAAATTCTATAAATTTAAATGCAACTTATTGCATGCCATTTTCTCATTGTTTCAGCCTGAAAACAATACAAAAAAAGTAAAAGAATACAAAAATAAAACCCATTGTTATTCAGCAACAGAAATTAAAACCGTTAAAACGGTATTTAAAATGCTAATTGAATAATATATATTTTGAGGACAAAGTTTTATATAGCAAACACAACAATAACAACAACAACAACAACAACAAGAACAACATGTACTGTTTTTATGATATCGATTTCCTAGAAATCAAGAGAACTGTAAAATGAGCGAGAGAGACAGAGAGTGTGAAAGTGAGAAACAGAGAGTGTTGCCAACTAAAATTTAGCTACGTTAAATTTTTCCCCTGAAATTCAATTGTTTTGAGCACTGATCATGCTCACATTTACAACACCCAGCTACATAACAAAAACATAGCAACACAACAACGACCAACAGAACCACAACAACAAATATTTCAGTGCCTAGTGTTAACTTTTTCCTGGACGAAGCGAAAACAGAAAGAAACCCAACAAAACAGCAACAAAAATATTACTCGACTCTGGAACTAAGCTTGTGGAGCCAGCAAAAGTTTTTAAAAATAGCCTGCAGTCGCCATTCGCTGTTCATCCCATGGAGCAGTTGGAAAAAAGTTCCACCAACAACAACAACAGTAACAAAAAAACATAAAAAAATCATCATCGCTTCGCAAAGCATTCGAGTGAAGAGCTCGAACTTCTGTATGTAAGTGTTTATTGCATTTGCATCTCCGGAAACCGTTCCAATTCGATTATAGGAACCACTCAGTCAGAGCTGCCCCGCAACCCTCACTTATCCCCAGCTTAAATCCTCGACGAGGTTATCCTGGATGCGAAAGAGGAGGAAGAATCATCAATTTTCGCGAGAATAAACGATGATTTCACGATGCAGCATCCACAAAAGTAGAGGATGAGAGACGTGATGGGGAAAGGGAATGGAACGGAACAACGGGAGGGACGGAGGTTTACCTACAACGGACAGACCAGCTAACAGACAGACAAATAGACCAACAGACAGACAAACTGACAGACAGCCAGACAGTTTAGTGAACTGGAGTATCAAAGGCAGTTTGCATGAACGGGTTAACGTCATCAAACGCCGGAGTTCTGGCGGGCGTACCTTAAAAATTGCATTAACGCAAGAGCTCTCAATTAATCCTCAGCTCTCGAACTTTGCAGCGATAGTTTCCCCCAACCCCCCCCCCCCCCTTCTAAATGAGAGTAGCGAGTAGAGTTTTATTATTTATACTCTTGAGATGGATGGATGGAGGATGGTTTAGACGGTGGAGGGGGATGAGGGAAGGAGACGAGGCTCAGTACTCTGCCAAAGTTTGCACAACGAAGGAGTTAGCACAAAATTTTAGTTAAGAGACGAAAGTTATCGGAGCTGTCATCAAGTATATTTTAAACTTTAAAAATTTCAAACAACGTCTTTTTCAACAGCAGAAGGAACGATATTCAACAATTATAAGGGCAAAATTAAGTTCTTTATATAAAACCTTTGAACAAGAAAGTATCGACATCGAAAATGCATTTTTTACTGCCCACTTGCCCACCTCTAACAGACCCAGAGAGGCCCCAAGACATTCAGACCCCGGACACTCTCTAACAACCTCATTTGAATCTCTCATTTGATATATTCTCATCATCCGTGATTAGTTTCATTTCGTAGTCTTTCGAAAAAAATCCCCAAACAAGCAAAACTCTTGAAATGTTTCCCTGCAGGGAAGAAGGATTTAATTTTAATCACTCCAGCCGACGTTGAAATAAACAAAAATAAAATCCTAGCATGTGGCAAACAATCCACACCACTTCAGTTCACTTCACTTGACTCCACGTCATATCTTCATCCCGACATCATCATGTCAACATCATCATCATCATCATCATGCCAACATCATCATCATCATCATCATCTTCATCATCTTCATCATCTTCATCATCATCATCTCATCGTCATCATTCACATCCATTGCAGGTCTTTCGTCGAACCGCGTTTCCTCGATGTTGACATCGCCGCGGCGCTAATTATTTAAAATACCAGCGTAAATAACTTCAAATCATAAACATAAAAAATGACGTCTGTCTGTGACAAAAAACACTTAAGCAGTTAATAATAAAAAATAAAAATTAAAAAAATAAATCAACAGCCATCAAAATAGAAGCTGGAGAGGCTCCCGCAAGGTTGACAGTGATGCCGCGTGAAGCCATCATCGAAGTGAAACTCCCGCTGTGACGATTTGTTAGGATAGAAATAAGAAATAAAAGAAACATAAACGTAGAAGAAGAAGAAGAACAGAGACCCACAGTAAGACAATCACAACAACAACAAAAACAGTAGCACTCAAAGGCAAATTAAGAAGATGAAGAAGAACTCTTTAGGTGTCATGTTGCTTTAATGTTGTGTCCATAATTTTACTGTTGTTGTTGTTCAATGTTACGCCATTATTACAGTTAACAGTGTTGTTGTTGCTGTCGTTTTTAGCCGTAGTCCCTGTTTTAATGTAGTTGTTGTTGTTCCTTTGATTCGCCTGCGTTCCTGGTGTTGTTCTTGTTTTTTGTGGGGCTTTTTGTTCTTGTTTTTTGTTGTCGTTTTTACCAACGCGTTTTCGTTGTGTTTCATTTCTAATCAAGAAAAGCGTTCATTAGCGTACGCGGATTTTGTTAACAAACGGTTTTGCTGCACTTTATGCGGGTGCTATAAAAAATGAGAAGTGAAGAGAAGAGGGGGCAGCACTCCCTCCTCCCACTCCTCCTCTGTCTGTCTCTCTTTCCTCTTTCAGGTATTCAAACTCGAACCAGTTGACATTACAAAGAAACGATTTTGTTTATTTGCCCCGTCACGGCATCGTGGGTGAGTGATATGGAGAGTGACATGGAGAGTGACATGGTGGATGACATGATAGGGGGTGTATGGCAATTCTCGGTTATTGACGCCATTTAATATTTTGCTTCTGAAGTTATGCAGGACGAATTAAAACTCTATCGTCGCATGGAAATTTTGTCCTCTTTCTGCCTCGCAACAGATTATTTAATTTGGTCTAAACTGAAGTATAGCATTTAAGACTTTATAATTATAGCTATTAAATGTTTGGTTTTTCATTTTTTGGACTATTCACAGACCAAACCAAGGACTTGTCTGAACCAGGGATAGTCTTCATCTTTTTTTTGTTTATGACTTGTTTATGAGTCACTGAATTAATGAAATTAAGATGGTAACTTAGCGAGGATTAACTTGGATGGTGCTTAAATTTTTCATAGCAGAACCTCGAGCTCAAATCTTGAGTACAGAGTACGATATAATTTTCACTTAAGTTAGTTAAACGACGAAAGAATGCTAACTTTCGAGAGCATTAAACCAGGATTTAAATTTTATCGCTTGTACTTCATCACTGGCTATATTTTCACTAAATAAACACTTAAATATTGGCATAAACTTGTCTGTCCAACTAGGAAACCGTTAAGAGGCTTATTTTTCAGCAAGATGGGTTAATTTTTAACCCACAGATTCCCACAAGATACCCCACTAACTCTTCCCCCGAACTTTCTTCTTCGTCTTCTTCGTTCTTTATAATAGAATTTCGACTTTTTTCCATAATATCCTGAACTTAATGACCTCCAATATTTTAGGCATTCGGTATACCTACCATATACCTCAATTGACGTATGTTTCCCCCATAAACTCCCATCAATCGGAAGCCCCTTTCTTTTGGAAAAATATAAAATATTAATATCTTTAATATCCGGAGTTTGATCAATTCTCAAGTCACTCTATTATTAATCTTTCACATTCGTTATTTCACGATATAATATCCGATATTTAAGGAGTATCAGTAACACACACACATCCACATGTGCACCCACAGTATCACCCCCATCATCCCTGCTCAACTTTAATAATGTAAAGTGATCTATTTTAATATGCGCGATTTTTATAACAATAATTTTAAAGTGGGTACTCACACAGAACATTCACCGTATGCGTTGACACGACGTTTTCCGTCAGCTGCATGTTGAGTCCGTGACAAATGATGACCAGGGAGCGTTTGTTAGGTTCAACGACCGTCGTGATGTTTGAGGTTGTAATCCAACCACCTACAAATGTTGACATTAACGACCAAGCGAACCAACCGAACCATCCAAGCCGCAAACGGGACAAATGGGGACATCCAGGGGATTCCAGGGTATTCCAGGGCGCCGAAGAAGGAGAGAGAGAGAATGTAAAATGATAAGAACAACAATATTAATAATGAGATTAAAGTTGGAAACACACATACACACGCTCAGGATATTTCCTGCCACAGGATGTTTACTTACCTTCCGGACTTACGCTGGTCTTTGATGTCGCATTGCGTATCTGGCGGCCGCCCACCATCCACTTGACCTCCGCTGGTGGATTGGAGGGGGCGGTGCTGCAAACCAGCGGCACAACATCGCCAACACGCGCTTCGCTCGGACCCGAAATGGAGACGTGTGTGGGCGCAACTGTAAACCGCAAGAAAACAAGTCATCCAATCAGTCAAACAGACAGTCAAATAGACAGTCAATCAGTCAGTCAGTCCATCAGTCAACCAGTCAATCAGAGAGTCAATGTTGAAGATATGCATAAGTTGTTGAAGATCAAGTTTGTTGAAGATACAGCGAAGGGACAGGAACACCAGCAACATGTGTACATGAAAAAATACAGAAAAAGAGTGATAAATAAATATAAGAAAAGGTTAAGAAAGCAAAAACAAGATAAAATATAAAGTTCTTCGTTTTATTTTGAGTTCCTTTTTATTTTTCCATTAATATTTAAGTAAAGAAGCACACTCCACTAAAGAACCACTAACGAAGGCAGGATATACATAAAGGATACAAACAAACACGTAAACGAAGTGTTGTCGGAGTACTCGTAGAATGAGAAAACTTAACGCAGTGGATGGTGGATAAAATTGAGGGAGGTGGGAGTGTAGAAGGAAGAAACAGCGGAGGCGACAAAAAGGTTAAAATAGAAGTTTGGAGATTTGCGGTGTTGGAATTTAATTTTGTGTGAAAGAGAATCGTTTCATCATCCTAAAATGAGTCCATTCAGGACAGAAATCACTTGGGAGATTATAACCTTTCATTCATCTCCGTTCTTCCAACTCTCAGCCTCCCCCCTCCTCCTAACCTCCTGAAATACCCACGTTTCGGGTACATTAAGTAAATCAAAACTGCGGAGATCTACTTATCTATCTGTATACCACACGTCTAGAGTAATTGAATGACTACGAACCCGAATTTAATCATATTTTTTTTTTGATTTAGGTTATGTTATGTTATGTCAGGTTATGAAATGTTTCTGTCTACGTGATCAATGTACATACATAAATAAACACATATACATATGATAGCTATGTAAATGCAATATTTTTGCATATTTTTACTCTGGAAATCTTACGAAAAAATAATACATATATTTTATTGCTATTGTAATTATTGTTGTCGAAACTATTGTTGTTGCAATTATTGAGGTTATAAGTATTGTTGTTGTAATTATTGATGTTGTAACTATTGTTGTTGTAGTACGCGTTAACTAATGTATTTGCATTTCATCAGAAATCAGCGCCGCCAACATTATAAGGTAAAATTAAGGATAAAATTATAATGCCAAACACAGACACATGTACACATACACACCCTTCCTTACATACACTAAAACCCACACACATTTACAACTTCGTATATTTTAAAAAATATATACAACAACAATATCTACGATTATCCATGAGTGGTAATTCACAAAGGTTTCCTACAGTCAACTCATCAGGAATAGCAACAAAAACAACAACACCCATAACAGCAACAACAACCACAACAACTGATGGCAAACAGCAACAACAACCACAACAACTGATGGCAACAGCAACAACTGATGACAACTTGACAGGCATCAACGGCATCCAAATTAAGAACACTCTCAATCTTCTTTTTATTTCATATCCCGATAGTCTTCATCGTCTTCTTCTTTTCTCCAACATTTTCGCGAATTGCTTTCATTTCGTATATGGTATGTGTGTGTGTGTATGTGTCTGTGTGTATGTGTGTTCTTCATCAACTTATGATGCTGTTTGTATAACTTTAAATTCATCACACGAATGCTTAGAAGCGATATGAGAAAAAAATCTCCTTGAATCTTTGAAATTTGAATACATGCGGGTAAACTACAGTGGAACAAATTCGCAATGCATAGGATTAGAATTGATATGGAAGCAGGTTTCAAAAGAATTTTAATATAAAGATTACAAGAGAGGAAATGAACAATTTTTATTTTACCAATCATCCGATTCATCGATCAAAAAACGGGACAAAAAACGGCGAATAAAGAGAGAGCTCTCTTTAAAGAGAAAGAGAGAGAGGGATAGAGATAGAGAGACTAACGGAGCGACAGAAAGGCACCGTGACTCATAACGAGAGAGATAAGTAAACATTAAATCTTGATCCAAAATGCTTCTAAAGCTAAGAAAAACCATTGACAAACTTGCTTATTCATATATACGATATATGAATTTATGAATTCGCTCCACTGTGCGCTGGGTTACTTAAATCAAGGCTGGCATAAGTAACTTTTTGAGAGCGAACTCAGTAACTAGTGTGAATTTGTTACAATTTTTTGTACGACTCTTCTTAGCCATGCCTTCGATCCTCCGTGTCGCTACACATCCGCCTACAGCAGACAAACTTAACTGCTAAAGGTTTCCTTTCCCCACCTCCCTCCCCCCCCCCCCCCCCCCGCCCTTCTCTTCCTTCTGATGTTGTGAATTATCCTTAACAAGCTCCACTTGATATACAAATTTGCGAAATTCTTGATTTGACAAAGAGATGGCGGAATGCGACGCGGCACGACTTCAGAGGACGCCATACGATGCAGTACGAAAAGAAGGCAAACTGAGCTAATTGCTGAAGGAGGAGGGGGGTAGGGGGGAAAGCGACATGGAAGAGGACTAAGAAAAGCTGAGTGAGGGTTGTGTTTGTTTTCATATCTTTCGGCTGTTAGGCAAGCAACAAAGTTGTCGTTGGTGTTGTTGTTGTTGTTGTTGACATGGTTGTTGCCGTTGCTGTTTGTTTAATTGTTGTTCTTGTTCTTGTGCTCGTTTGATTTGTTTTTGTTGTTGCTGTAAAAAGATGCTTGAACACTTGTTAATAAGTTAATGAAATACAATTAAAAAGTAGCAGCATGCTTTTAGGCATTCGTTTGAATTTCTGCAACCTTTCTGTCTGCCTTTGCGCCATTTGGCAACACTAACGAGCTGCTTTAGTAGATGATGACTGACAGTGGATGGGGGGGGGGGGGGTGTTGGTGATACTCACACAAAACCGTTAAATCCACCTCCGCCTTGAGCGGTGTTTGTGACATCACGTTGCTGGCCTCGCAACGAAAACGAGCCTTATTGTCGCTGGCCTCAGCAGTGAAGGTGTAAATGTTCTCCGAAAGACGACCAGAAGTTCTGAAAAGTATTCGAAATTAGTTGCTGTTAGTTTTAGAAAGTTTTTCCTTCTTCTTCTCCTTTTTATTCTTGTCATCATTGTTATTATTATTTAGTATTTGTTTTTAATCACCTGTAAGCCATTCGTATTTGTGAGCCGTTTTTATACCAAATCAGTTGCGCCGGCGGATTTCCACCACGACTGCGACACATCAACTCGACCGTTTGGCCCCGACGCAGCGTTTCACCCTGAGTATAGCCCTCGATGTATGGCGCCCCAGGAGGATCTGTAAAACGATAAAAGACAAGGAATTGCATATGAAATATTAAGGAAACCCTTCTTAAATTCAGTAGAAATATTATATAAATTACAATATAAGAGAATTACTTTAATTATTTAAGTTAATTTAGAGTTAGAATGGACTTTTGGACAATTTTGGACTAGAATGGACAACTTTTTATATATAAAACACAAGTCTTTGTGATAATCTAAAAATTGATTTTAAAGAGTGACTAAGGAGGTGTATAAGGCTCTGAATAGCTTTAGATATGATACATTAAAGCTGTAAAATAATATGAACAATATTCTGAACGTTCTAAGAGCTCTTCAAATAAGTATTTGAGTAAGTAGTTTCGTAAAAGCCATTTAAATGCTTCTGAGGTGTTCAAAGAAGGTGTTTGAGGCTTTAAAGCAATCAAGTTTATATTGTGATTTACTAAAAAGCTGTGTATATAAAGTAAAACTTCATCATAGCCTTTGGTAAAACTCTAAAGTAAACATAAAAATGGTTTTTGTTCACATTTCAGAGCCTTGTAGTTTCGAGCCTTGTATTTTAGAGCTTTATATGTATAGAGCCTTACTTAAGAGCCTTTTAGCTGATGGCTTTTCTCTAAAAATCACTCCTCAAACACACAAAAACTCATTCCTAAAAGCATTCATCATCAAATATCGACAATAATTCAATGAAATCGAAACCTCTTGAAAACGTTGAGTTTAGTTGAGGCTGCAACTGAGTTGAAAGTTTCTTTGTGAGAGCTCTCAACATTTAATTGAATCCTGCTAATGTTGTTGTTGTTATTGTTGTTGTTGTTGTTCAGCGTTGTTCAACTGAAGTTGCACAAAAATGAATAAATGGACTAAAATACAATTTTAGCCGATTTTCAGTGTGTTCATTTGTAATGAACACTCAATGAACGCTCATGTATGAACACTGTGGATGTGAATGCGTGTGTGTATGTGTGTGGCTGTGTGTGTGTGTGTGTGTGTGTGTGTGTGTGTGTGTGTGTGTCTGTGTATGCCTGTGTGTGTGTCTGTCCATTACAATGCTACTTAATTGTCGTGTAAATTGAATGTCGACCGGAAATTATTGTTGCATGCATATTTTTAGGCGCATTGCACTTGATCAAAAAACAGAATAAAATTAAAATACTAAATAATGGTTTGACACTACTTTTGTGGCTACTATAATTTGTGCTGACTAAAGGATTTGCAGGGGAAGGGCGGAAGGGGGGAGGGGGTGGAAAAGGGTGGAGGGTTGGGTGGCTTGGTTCACGTGAAGGTTGAAAATTTTAATGTGAAACCACACAATTTTAAATCCCAGACAATAAAACACTTGATTTGCTGTTGTTACAAATATTATTATTGTTTTCCAGTTATTTTTGTTGTTGTTGTTGTTGGTGGTGGTAGTAGTTGTAGCCTTGCTTGTTGTATTTATACATAGTAAGCATATTTTTTGGATTTTAATTAGTATGATTAACGTTTTTAATGGCTCCCTTCTGCGTTACCACAAATTTTACCAGTTGCAGTGTATGTTTGGTGAAAATAATGACTTGTTTTTGGTGATAGTGTTGTTGTTGTTGTTATTATAGTTGTTGTTATTGTAGTTGTTGTTATTTCAGTTCTTTGTGTATTATAATTGTCGGTGTTTTTTTATTGTATTTTCATGTACTTGTGTGGTAAAGAAGCTGGTGGTGTTGGTGGTGGCCGGAAAAACAACCGGAACGCCACAAAACAACAGCAATAATTTGCACAGAACAACAACAACAACCGAACGCCATCAACTAACAAAAACAACAACACCACGAAACAACCAACCGACCACCAACGCAATCAAAATAAATACAACTTTTTTCTGTTTTTTTTTTTAATTTTATTTTCTACGGTGGTAGTTTGTAGCTTTTTTATACCATTTTTTGTGTTCTTTGGTCGTTTTTTGTTGTTTTTTGCTTATTTTTTGGGTTAATTTTTTTAACTTTTTGGCATTTTAATTATTTTCCCAAAAATGGCAAACAATTGAACAAAAATAATGACGACAGGAATTTATTAAATATTTTTGTTTAATTTTAATTATCTTGTTTTTTTTTTCTGTTTTGTGTTTTATTTGTACTGACACTCATTTGTGTCCGCCATGCAAGCAGGCCATCATACATCCATACGTACATGTATATAGTGTATATAGAAGAATATATACAACAACATTCACAGACAGACAGACAGACACACATTCACATGGCCTCTCAATAGACAGACACTCGTAATGAAGAGACGCCGCGAAAGTGTTTCCGCTGTGGCCACAACAAGCGGAAGTGCAGCCATGATGGAAACAACATAATAAATGCAACAACAACAGCGTGTGTTTGTTGTATGCTTGTACAACGTTTTAATATTTAACTGTTTTGTTGCTTATTTATTGAAGTTTGTGTGTTTGTAGAGTGTTTAATTTTAAATACTTTTATTTTTGAGCATTTTTCTATACAGTTAAATTAAAATGACTATAAATTGATACAAATGCTTAGTAATAAATTTTAATTTAACTTTATTATATGCATCACTGTATATTTATACAATTATATGGATAAAATAGTATAAATAGTATGAATAACTTCATATATTGTATTTATAATTATAATAAAATTAATTATTAGCTTATAATTAAAAAATTTTCTAAAAATCTGTTCACCTTTTCATATCCTTTAAAATCTGCGTAGAATTTTAAGTGTTGCCATGTGAATATTAAATAATAACGACGTAGAATAACAACTACAATGATAACTACAATAACAACATCTGCAATAACAACAACTACAATAACAACATCTGCAATAACAACAACTACAATAACAGCAACTACAGTAACAGCAACTACAATAACAACAACAATAACTACAAAGAACAATTATAAACGAGGACATCAAATTAATTTCAATTGCATTTTGCACTCAGACACACAACCGAACAAGTGATGCAGCGGACAAAAACATCCACACAAACACAGCCACAGCCCCCCACACACACACACACACATACAGCCACACATACACCCACACATACACACACCTTCAGGCACACTATTCCACAATGCAATTGAAGCGAAGGCGTTGAGGCGAAATGGTTTTAAATTAATTTCGTTGCCGACTACGAATAACACAAAAAGTAAATGAGTAAAGGAGGTGAAGAGGCTGGTGAGGGGGAGGAAGGGGATCCCCCTCCACACCACTTCCCTCCTCCATTACGAAACCCTCACAGCAATAATAATAATAACAACAACACCACCATCAACTGCATGTAGGTGAAAATTGAAATTTAATAAATATGCGGCAGGTGATTGAATCTGAGGTAACACACAGGCGCAGGGTGAAGGGGGGGAGAGGGAGGAATAAAAACATCCATGAGGCATAAACACCGGTGACACTAAAAAACCCCCCAGTTTTGATAAACACATCACACTTTGAGGCCTGACAAGCGGCAGACCGCGACTGAGCTTCTGAGCGAACATGCATTTTATACGCAGCAGCGATGTTGATGTCGCTAACATTGTTGTTATCACTGTTATTACTATTGTTGTTGTTGCTATTTTAATTGTTTTTATTATGCAACAAAAAAATCACCAGGAACCGAGGTGTTATTGGCCAAAATATCGCTCTGGGTGTCGCGACGCAAACGTAATTAAAAACACACGAATGATAACGAGAAAATCGCGTCGATGTCGCGCTGTGTGAGGTGTGAGAGTGTGTATAGGAGAGTGCGGGCGTATGTGTGTGTGTGTGTGCATGTGTGAGTGTTTGTTTGTATGCATCAATCCCCAGGGTTCAACACAAAATATCAGCCGTCGTTTTGCCTATTTTTAGGCGCTCGCCAGCAATAATTTTGTCATTCATATCGCGATGCGCGACAGACGTCGCTCGCTGTTTGTCGCTGAATTTTATCGCATTTGCTGATTTTATAATGCGAAAATAATTATTTTCAGCAACAGACTACAAGCGAAATACAATGAAACGAGATTCCTGACCCTTTCCTCGGTCTTCCTGCTTCCCTAAGCCGTCCTGCTTCCCTTCACCCTTCCTTCCCCTCATCAGTGCTCTCCAGAGGCATTTAAAAATACTAGGTGTCACTGATCAATAAAATACCGTTACATGTGGCAGTGTTTCTGGTCGCGGCGATATCGCGAGCGCTCCTAAACGTATGCAATCCGAAATTCGTAATTAATTTGAATGCAAGCCGGTCGCCAGACAAGCAGAAGAGAGAAGGGAAGAGGAGAGAAGGGAAGGAAAGTGAAGAGGAGGGATGATGAAGGAAGAGCAGGGAGCAGCAGAGAAGAGCAGAGCGGGCGCTCACCTTTTTGCGGTGCTTATAAACAGTTGGCCGGTTGGATGGTTGAATGGTTCGGCCAGATTGCATGTCAGAGTGCCTCAGGTGGTCACAAATGGTAATATGATTATGCGCCTTATTGTTGTTGTTGTTATTGTTAATAAATTTTACTCGATTATTATTTAGTTTAGCTGTGTTTTGGTCAGATTGTGGGGAAAGCGCGTGCGCTCTAACGCTCGCAAATACATTATCACACATACTCACACAAACATATACATATCCATACACTCAAACATACATACACACAAACATACACACACCCACATACATACACACATATTTATATGTAGTGGACCACAGCAACGCGACAGACAATTCGTATGTCGATTTATATGTGTAGGTAATCGAACAACTGTCAATCGCTGTAACAGCAGCGGATTATGATGATGATTATGGTTTAAAAGCGACTCAAACTCATGCCCACCTCTCTGTCCCGCTTTTATCTCGCTCTCTGTCTCCCTCTCTGCCTCTCCGTCTCTCTCCTTCCTCACATACACACACCTATTTTATGGTAACCAGCCGATGGACCAGATTCTGGTTGACAGTCCTTTAGTTAGCTTGATATATGGACATTTTTCGCTGGGTTTTGGGCATTTTATTGCTGTTATTACTGTGGTTGTTGCTGTTGTTGTTGTTGCTGCTGTTGTTGTTTCCGGATTTCGATTGAAATAAATGCTCACCAATTAAAGAGGATTAAAAACTTTGGCCAACTGCTGCTTACGAATTGGCAAATATTTTAAATCGAACAGCAGAGACAACAACAACCACAAGAAGAAAATCATCATCATCAACATCATCATCATCCATATCATCATCAATCACTATTATCATCATCATAATCACTATCATCATCAGCGGTAGCAAAATTTATGACGCCGAAACGTGTTGATGTTGCTGTTGTTATTTTTATCATTATTATTATTATTAATTTTGCTACTGTTTCTAGTGTGGTTTTTCCTGTTGTTGTTGTTATTCTTGTTCTTGTTTCTATTGTCGTCATTTTGCATATCTGACAAATTTTGAAATTTCTACAAAATCATTTTTAATGAGCTCTCTTTTCAGCTTAAAGGCTCATATTTTGTCACAAAAAGTTTCAAATTGAGCAGAAAATGCAAATTAATGATCGTTGACAAGGTCATAGTTGACATTACACAGATTCATGGATATATATACATGCATATATTATTTCAGTTCAACGCTCGTGTAACTAATTTTTAAAAAATATTATGTTGCTATTCAAACTTTTAATAATTTCTACTTGAATAACGAAATAATAATAATAATACAAAGTATAAGGATAGGAATGATAATAATAATAATAGAAATAATAATAGTAATGATAGTAATAAAAGCGACTACTTACACAACACCGACAGCTGCACCGTGGAGCGCATCGGCATGTCGGGTGCCAGCGCCTTGTGTCTCGCCTGGCAGGTGTACTCAGTATAGTCGTCGTCGGCGTTCGGCGTCAGCTTCAAGCTGGAGGTGGTTGTGAATCGCTTGGGCACCAACTCCTCCACTTTGTCAGCCCGATTCTCTGCAAAAAAGGAGAAAAATTAAAATCAAAATTCAATTGAAAGAGCGTAAAAATATGCATATATGAAAAACTATTTTAATTAAAATTTGCGATGAAAATAAACGATGCCGAATGTTTTCCATGTAGAATTTGTTGAAATAATTTGCAATTTACTAAAAAGTCGTTTTATTGGAAGAGAAGGAGGGGGAGAGGGGTGTGGAGGGGGTGTGGAGAGCGGGTAGGGTGGCAGTAGGAAACTTTTTCTAGCGGTCAGCAGCAGTAGTGAAGGTTTTCCACGCACGAATTGCGAGGGGCTCATTACACAGCAACTGTTGTTGTTGTTGTTGTTGTTAATGCTGCTGCTCTCTTCGTCCTGCTCACACACACAAAAATGTGTGCTCCATCGCATGGAAATGAAATCGATAGAATATAGTTTTCTCTCAGTGTATAAGCTAAGAGATGGCTTCAATTACAAATACAAAACAGTGGACAGAGTTCAACGTTAGACGAGTATTAACACCAAGCTGATTTACACAACGACATATACACAGAGACATTCACACACACATACACACTCACACTGCCACTCACACATACTTAAATGACATGCATGCTCAAACTTTGCTCAAACACTCAAATGAGCGACACAACTGTTGCCTGTGTTGTTGTTGTTGTTGTTGTTCTTTTTTCCTTTCTTTTTCCTTTCTTTTTTTCATTTATTTTTATTGTTCGTGTTGATGTTACGCCGCTGCTGCTGCTCCTTTGCTACGTATGGCTCCACATCCGGTTCCTGTTGATGGTGATTTGTTGCTGTTATTATTTTTTCCACTCTTCCACTCTCTCACTCGCTCTCTCACTCTCTCAGTTTCTCTTTTCATATCAATTTCGAATTCATTTTGAAGCAACTGAAACATTATGAAGCGTTTGTAACACGATTGCCAGCGAATAGAACACACTCACACCAACGCAGTGTGTATGTGTGAGTGTGTTTTGAATACTCGTATATAAATAAATGAAGAAAAAACGATATAAATAAAAAATCAACTTTCTGTGTACATTAAAAAAGAACAGAAACAGAAAAAAAAAAAATGTTCGCAAAACCGAAACTAAACAAAACAATAACAACGATGACAACAACACCAACAACAATGACAGCTTCAACAGTAACAACAAAAAGAGCAACAACAGCATTAGCAACGACAACAATAAAAACAATAACAACAACAATAACAACAGCAAGAAGTTACTAATGCGCTCAAAGACATTTCCGTGTGCTCGTAAAAGTTTTCGTGTTTGTTGTTGTTGTTAATTTTTTTTTACGAACTGTTGTCGTCGTCGTCTTTTATGTTTCGTGTTTTATTATGTTTTGTTTCTGGTTTCTGATGAATTGCGGCAAATTTACGCGTCGTAATGGAAATAAAAGTTATGAACATCAAATGAAAATTTCATTAAAGTTGAACTGAAAGTGTGTGTGTGTATGTGACTTTTCTTGTGCGTGTTTGTATGAGTGTGATTTAGATATAAAAAAGAAGCCGCAAGTAGCACAGCAGGTGAAGTTTTTTGATCGCTGTTGAGCCAAAAATGTTTCAATAAAGACACCAACAACCCAGAAAACAAACAAAAAATTAAGTGAAATAAAAAATAAAAGAAAAATCAATGAAAAAGAAGAGAAGAGGCTGAATAAATTAAGTAAAGAGCATTAAATTTGTTATTTTATATAAACAAAGCATTAAATTGTAATCATGATTGTTTACGACAAAAAAGGTACCATTTAAGAGTTTACACAGTGTAAAACTGTAAAAAGTGTTAAAAATTCGAAAAATTGGTCAAAAAAGGAACAAAAGACCCCTGGAACCTGGGGAATCACTTAAATACATGAACCGAGTACCTCTCAAGCACCCTGAACTCATTGATTCACCTCTCTACTCATTTTAGATCTTTATTCAATAATTAAAGCTTCGAATAAACACGTTAATGTTTGGAAAAATTAAAAAAAGAGGGTTATTATTATTGTTGCTGTTGTTGGGCTCCTGCTATTGAAGTTAATTGAATTATGAGCGAAAAACTCCCCCTTCCAGTCACCAAACACACCGTTTTTCACCGCTCATCGAAGGGATTAACTGACCTTTTAATGTCCACAAAAAATGTAAGAGTGAAAACAAAGCCGGCTGTAAAATCCACATTAAACCCAACAAAAAACAACCAATAAAAACCCAAAAAAAGGCACCAAACACCAAACCGTAAAAAATTCACTAAATCCTTAAAAAACTCGACCAAACGAAATCCCATACAACAAAAAAAAATCCACACTTTCACCCTCGCAAATTCGCAATCCTCTGGGCCCTTTTTTTGCTACCTCCCTCACCCTGTCTTCCTCCCTCTCTGCCCCTCTCTTTCTCACTTTCTTTCTGTTGTTGATGACGACGATGACGTTAATGATAATTTTTTTCCTGCTGCGGTTGCCGGCTGTTTTTGATTTCTGCTGTTAGTCACACTGACGGACTGCTTGTTGTCCGCCCCCCCCCTCCCCCCCCTCCCCCCCTGTCCGCCCACTCACACGATTAAATATCGTCTGTCATTTCGTAAAAATTTAAAAGTCTAAACTAAACTCGTTTAACCGGGGTTCATTTAGCAGAGGGTCCTGGCGTTGGTCCTTGTGTTGGTCCTGGTTTTGGTCGTGGTTGTGGCTCTGCAGCATCCCGCTGCTGCTTCTTCTTCTTCTTCTTCTACTGACAGGACTTCGCAAGAGGTTTAAAAATGATTATTACACGCTTTTGATGTGTCAGAAAACAGAAAAGTTTGGCATTTTTTGCGTATTACAGCCAGCAATATCAACATTTTTTTCTTCTTCTTCTTCTTCTAGCTTTTATATTTTCGACATTTCAAGCCTAAGAGTGAATATTTTTTGTGTGTGTTCGTTATTATGATTTCATTTTTCTGTTACGTCATTTAAGGATAACAAATTCATTTTAAGCGCAACTGACGCGTTTATGAAAAACTCTATGAACGGACGAAAAAAGGCGAATAAATGGCTTGAAAAAGGCCCTGGAAGAAGAAGAAAAAGTGTAAAACCAAAAAAAAATATGAAAATGAATTATGATAATGACGTAACACTTAACTTAGTCCGGAAAGTTTCTAAAAATTGAAGGAAGGCGATATACAGGGAGATAGACTGACAAAAAGATGCAGAAAGAGAGAAGGAGATGGAAAGAGAGGGTGAGGGAAAGAGAGAGAAAGACAGGGAAAATTGAGGGAGAGGGGAAAAGAGAGAAAGAGGGAAGGAGATGGACTGATGCCCGGCCCCGTGTGTCAAAAATAGCCGCATGTGGTTTTAATGGATAACTTTTATCCCCGTTATTATCTCCGCTTTAAACTGTGACTTGTTGTTTAGAAAGTTGGACTCAACCCATGTTGAGATTATAATAATTTTGAATGATATTCTTATAGTCGCGAAATGTATCACGTCATCTTTCTATGGACCGCCATTAATCATCGATACGTCGATGTGATCGATTATTTCTATGATGATAAGAGTAGTTTTTCTAATCAATGTTTTTCCTCAAGAATAAATGCTAAATTAAGTTAAATGATTTCGAAATTCGTGGTCTCTTTCGGTCTTTAGATAGATTCGGGTAGATTTTTAATAGATATTCGAGTATAATCAGGTTTATAGAGAGAGTGTTATTATTGTTATGGTGGATATTATGTGAAGATGTAATACTTGACCTTTAACTCTCGAACTCTTCCCTTCTTTAAGTCTATTTTCTCTTCTTTTGACTTTTCTAAGACTTCTCTTAGTTCTTCGGTCTTCGGTCAGCTTCTGGATCCAGCTTATAAATTCTTTAGAAGTCTTTCAGAACACTTCTTGATCTATAAATGATTTTCTTTGGCATCTTTCCCTGAACAGAAACGGGGTTTTTAAAGCTTTTTTTAACCATTTCATAGTTTTTGATCTCTTTAAAATGTACAACGTCCCCTGTTAAACTGAGTTCTCCACTCTGTCTATAGACTACGCGTTATAAAACCGTAGTTTAAAAAAACGCCTCCCATAAAATTCTCTATCCGTCTTTTTTTACTTATTTTTTCCTCTCTTTTTCCCCCCATTATTATTAACGATATCAAAAAAGTTTACCAACGCCAGTTAAGTACTCTACAGAATGCAATATTGGCATTAAAAGTGTCAAATAATTTTTCATTTGCACTTTGTAACTATAAAAAAAATCCTCCCCTCCCACTCCCTGATTCCCTCGTCCCTTCTCTTTCATTTAACAACGCGAATCCTTTGAAAAGTTTTTATGAAATGCAGAAAAAGCATCAGAAACAACAATAATACCACGAATACCAACAACGACACGAACACGAACAACAACACCACCAACACCACCAACAACAACAATAATAATTCTGAATATCCAGGACTACGCGGTGCGTTGATGATGAAAGCTTCCGTTGGCAACACTTTGACAACTAATGCAATAAAAAGTAAGGAACGGCTAACAAACGTTATTAGAAGATGCTCGCTGAGATGTCTGACGTCTGAAGAGGGGCCGCAGCGGGGAGCGAGGGCCGTGATGGAGATCGAGAATGACGAGTGGTATAAATTGTGCCAAAAATGTTATTTGAAATGTTTTCAAATGACATAATTTAAAAGTCAGCGGAAGGTTAGTCGGTTTCTCTGTCTTTCAGTCCGTTTGTCACTCTATCTGTCAGTTGGTTCATCTGTCTGCTTGTCCTAACATATTTAATGGACAGACGAATTCGCACACTTCTAAGAATAGAAGTTTTACGTTGATGATACTGCGTTGAGGCGCTGCTCAGACGCATATCCTTTTCTTTGTCATACGCCACGTCACCCACGTCACCCATGTCACCCATGTCACCCGCACGACCTTATAGAATTTCGTTAGTTCTCGCAGCATCTCGGGCATTTTTCCCCCCACTGATTCAATTTAAAAACTTTCAACTACGTGAACCGAACACCTCGAGTTCACGGCGTTCGCTGTTCATGCCTCGTTTCATTCTGCCCCCGTCTATAAGCCACGCATTTCTGGGACGACAGGCGAGCGAAAGAGAACAAAGATAGTGGATGGTATGAAAGCAGAGTGGGAAAGAGAGAGAGAGAGGAAGAGTGAAGACGAACTGAAAACGCGTTTGGAATTCTTTTGCAAAAGTTATTTTGTCTCCGGTGGAAGCGTTAAGTTGACTCTGTGTTTTCCCTCCTCCTCCTCCTTCTCTTCTTCTTTTCTACTCCTCCTTCTTCTTTTCTTCTGCTTTTTTCCTTCTCCTGTTTTTTCTTCTTCTTCAGTTTCTTCTTCTTCCGCTTCGTTTCAATGTTCTCTCAACTTCATCGAAGTTTTATCTCGCTCACTCACGCGAAATGAGTTAAATTTGCGTTGTTGAAGAAGAGTTGAGCGAAGTTGGGCGTGGAGAAACGTAGAAAAACTAACGTAGTCGAACACGTAAAACTTGGTAAAATACTTTGACAGATCCTATCGGGAGTGAGGGGCACTGAAGTGGCCTCCAGTGGACAGTGAAACGACGAGCAGCTCGCTCCCAGGGCGATAAAGAAACCTCAAATATCTGGATTATTAGTAATTCTTAAAGAGAATTCTTCTGTAGAATGTTTCTCGAATATTTTTTACACTTTCTATATAATCTACAATCTATTTTTATTCCTTTTACAGGGATATTTTAAGTATTATATATCCATATCATATTTCATATTTTCATATTTTCCATCATATTTCATATTGTGTATCCCTTCCAATCCTACTCAAAGAAACCAGCTGATGGCCCACACTTTATAATTTTAGAAAAGACGAAATTTATAGAAATATATGCGAAGAAACATCGTTATAGATGTGGGTAATACATGTGTGTATACACATAATTATTACGAATACTTCCATGAGCAATTTAAGGACCTTCCTTGGAATTTCAAGAAAAACAAATGATGTTACAAAATGGCGTCTGAACTGTGAACTGATTTCATTGATGATGATTATGCATTAAATTACGTTAAAATTTAAGCTCCTGTCTTCAAGCGTTTTTTTTTTTTGTCTGTTGAATGTTTTTACTTTTCATGGTGTTGCTGTTGTTGTTCTTGTTAAGGAAACGCACAACCATGAAAATCCGATTTTAATCTTAAACATGTGAATGCAGCCACCGTCACACACAGGCTACAAAAAGGGCAACAAGACAGACAACAACAGGGGCAACACGGGCAACAGCACGGGCAACGTCACCGTCCAACAAATACATATAAATAACAGGTGCACGTAAGGATCAAAAGAGAGATAACATGATAAACCAACGCAATGAAACCGACAGACAAGCAGAAAAACAGGCAGACAGACAAACAAGCAGAGAAAGAGACAAACTGACAAAGAGACAGGGACAAAAAAACCAACAACAGTCAGACAGACAGATCGACAAACCATCAGACAGACAGACAGACACCCAGATAAAACAAGAGCTGCACTCTACACGTCGTAAGCTTCGGCTGCATTACGTAAAAATTGGAGTCAAGGTCTTTCGTAGTTACAACAACAACAACAACAAAAACGACGACTGAGTAGAACAACCGACACAAAGAAACAGAAACAACAGCAGGCAACAACACCAGAAAAATCAGAACTACAAAAGTCACGTTATAATCCGAAAAACCCCAGATTTTTAAGAATTTCAAATCCGATCTGTTGGCATGAACTTTGGTGGGATTACGCGGGAGGTTGGAGGGGGGTCGGGGTTGCAGGAGTTGGAAGGTGGGTTGATAAACGACACTGTGTAGGTTAAACAAATTAATTGCAAGCACACACAAACACATCCAGCCATAAGTTCTTCTAATACACATCGAAACGATCAAGGAGAGGGAAAGAGTGGGATAGAGTAGGAAAGAGACGGAGAGAGAGGGGGTGAGAGAGGATAACAGAGGGAGAGAGAGCGTGAGGGATGAAGAGAGAGGGTGAGAGAGATGAAGAAAGAAGGACAGAACTTACTTATCCCTCTTTTCTATTCTATTCTGTTATCCTTTTATAGTAAATCGCATATTCTGTGTGCATCACTCCATCAGCACCACCGCACAAAGAGAATCAACTGCATCTCGGTTTAAAAGCATTTTGATACTACTAAAACAACTACAACAACAACAATACCAACAACAGCAACAACAAAAATAATCCGAGCTGCTGCTGCAACAACAACACAACAACATTCAATGACAGCTTTGAGCAGTCAACCGCAGTGCAGCAGAAACCTGACAGCAGCCGCAGCTGATAGCACTCGCATCAACGGCAAGAGCAGGAACAACAACAGTAGCAACATCAACAACAACAGTAGCAACACTAACAACAGTAGCAACAACAACAACAGCAATGGCAACACTTACCTGGCTTATATTCGACATTTCCGCGGTACCAAACAATTTGAGCTGCTGGCTTTGCATTTGCCACGATGCACTTTAGAGTCAAATCCTGATTTTCTCTGACTTCAACCTTTGAGTTGTGCGCGTATCCTTGTATTTCAATGGATGAGGGTGGTGCTGCAACGAAACGGAGAGAGAGAAATAGGAAAAACATTAAAAAATCGTCTGTTACTAAAATAATACAAAGAAAAAGCAATTCAGAAAAACCAGATAAAAAGAATTCTTCTAATGAAGCGTAACGTACAAAAAAATACTGAGTTACGTAATGAATGAGTGGCTGCATCCATTTTAGGGCTGGCTACATTCTGGGAAATCATTAAAAAGTGAGGTTAATTGATTGAGATGGTTACTTTTATAATTAGCAGCACAAAAAAAGGTGCTTTACATAAGTCATGTACTCGAAATATAATGATTGTAAATAGAAAAATAGACAAAACAGATTTTCTTTGTAATGCTTCAAAATCCAAAAGAATTTTCATACTTAGAAAACATTTTCTGTTGTTGAATAAATTGTTATTTTTATACCCTACAGCTGAGGGTAAAAGGGTACATACATATATCGGTGTTAAGTTAGTCTTTAAACTTTAACTTAACATACCATAACATCCCATAAATTTCCCTAAATTCCCAATTGAAAGTCCCCTGAGATTTAATGCTCCCTTCTAAGGGTTCTCAGAGGTCTCGAGAATGTTTCGAGGGCGTTTCAACATTTAATTCAAGAAATTCATTTAATTAAGGGAAAGAAATCATAGTTTCAAATATACTCTGTATAACTTCTATTAATTGCGCAGACTTTTTGAAAGTCCAAGCAAAATCCAGAGTATTTTTTTTTTTGTAGTTTTATAGAACCAACCGATTTATATTCTGTTTTTTCCTTTCTTGGTTTTTATGAATTGATTTCCCATAGAATAAACATATAAACACCGAATTATAGAACAATTCTATAAATGATTCATTAATTTAGTGTAATAGAAGTTTATTTTCTTCGGAACTCAGTTGAGTTGAATGTTTTCACTGCAAATTTCTCATACATTTTCTCCACTCTTCATGATTAATTCAGGAACTTCTTTTCTTCGTCTTTCTCCTTCTTTTTTAACTTTGTCCTGAGTTGTTGTTAACTTTTCAAAGTTTTAGTTTTGTGCTGCCTGTCAGTCATTCTTTCAGTCTCCTCCCTCTCTTTCTCTCCCTCTCTCACTCCCTTGTGTACCGTCTTCTACACCGCGCTGTTCTCTCGTCTCTCTCAATTCTTCACGAGAAAGAACTCTCCAATTACAGTTGAATATTGAAGAACACGTACTTCAACCAACTCATCGCCACTCCATACACCCACACATACATACAGACGCATACACTGACATACAAACAAGCAGATAAACTGTAGTAGTTACAGCGGGAACCTGTCTGAGTTCCTCTCTCTCTCTCTCTCTGTCTCTAGTAAACTACTTGTGCTAAATACTGGTCTGATTGCTTGTTTGCATGCGTTGTTGCTGGGAAAACAAATTTAATATTTAGTACCTGACTAACTTCAACAGCAACAACAACAACAGCAGCAACACTTGCCAACTTGTCTAGTGTTTGAGTAAAAGAATTGAGTAGTGCAGGCCATTAAAAACAGGCAGGTGCATAAAAGGTTTTAATTTCTTCAGCGCCCACAAGAAACGAAAGAATGGGGGACCAGGTAAAAAAAAAACAACAACAACAATAATAATTTTCAGCATCCATTATACTTCAGATGTAAATGTTGCACGATTAAAAGAGGAGCCAAAGAGGATCAGAAGAGGATCAGAAGAGGAGCGAAGACGGGAGGAGAGACATGAGACATGAGGTGGTGCAAGAGAGCAGAGAAGCAGGAGAAAGAATAAGAAGAAAAAACAAAAAAAAAACAAATGACAACAACGACAAGTGACGCCTGCTGCAGAGATGAGGACGACGACGAGTGAGTGTACGAGATGTGGATGTCCTTAAAATATGCAACACGGTAACAATTGCTACATAATAACACACACTCATACACACATGTCCTCTCGCTCTCTCTTGCCCTCTCTCCATTACTCTCTGTCACCAATACAATGTTACAGTTATATTTCATCAAATTGAGACGTTGAGCGCTTGTTGACGTTACTACGGTAATATGCACGAATACAAACGAACACAGAAACACACACATAGTCACATGCATAGACACATGCATAGACACACACACACACACGTATACACATATACAACACCGCGGACACCCTGCCAAAGGAGACATTTACACATACATACGAGTGCAGTACTACATACAAGAAAAATAATCCAACAGCAACAAAAACAATGGATTCCATTTTAATGGAAAACCACCCGCCGGGCAACTCTGGAGGGCGTCGTTGGGTGAATGGTGATGACGGACGGAGTCGTCGCACTCCTCCTTTAAAACTTCTTCAGGTAGCATTAAAATAATGCACGGTGCACTTAACTTTATGCGCACTTGTTGTTGTAGTTATTGTTGTTGTTGTTGTAATTGTTGTTGTTGCCGTTGTTTTTACTGTTGGTTTTCTACTTCAACACATAGTAAAACATATAAAAACACACAAACAATCAGTTGTTGTAACGTTTTTGCACAACGAATGCATGTGTATGTGTCTTTATATGTGTGTTTGTGTGTGTGTTTATTTGTGTGTGTTTGTTGAACCGTTAGCTGAATTTATTTTCGACTCGCAAATCTCAACGCTAAGGACATGCACAACAAACACAATCAAAAGCCTAAATGAATAATGACTGCAGGGTTGCCATCAGAATGCGAGGACATTCAACTGCTGCGGCAGAAGTGGAGAAACTCACAAACAAACAAACAAACACTCTGATAGACTCAACCTCTCCCGCTCTCTCTCTCTCTCTCACACACACACACTCAACACCACGCGATTTTGATGCCGCAAATTATGCAAATTTTAACGCACATCGTGAACCATGTTGCAATAACTCTCACTAACAGATGTCTCTCTTCTCTAAAATCTTTTTTTTTTGTATCTCTTGTACTAAAAAAATATTCTTTAGTAATGTCCTTATACTAAATATATTCTCAAATATATTAAATAAACGAATAATCTACAAGTTTATGAAGAGTTTCTTAATTAATAGCCTTTTTTTTCACACACAAACTTAAACAACAATTTTTCACAACGAAAACTTAATTCATTTTAATAAAAATAACCAGAAAATATAAAACCAAAATAAATACAGAAATTAATATAATAATTAATACAAAAATAAATACAATAATTAATACAAAAATAATACAATAATAAATACGAAATAACAAACAACAGACATCATATTTTGTTTCATCAATTATCCGTACTTGGTTTAAACATTCTATGAAATACCAGTGATTAAAATGACTAAAATAGGAAAAAAAATTAAAATGAGAATTAAAAAAATTATAAAAATAAATTGCTTCAAATAAATTATAATTGAACAATAACAAAGACAATTAAATGACGAAAACAGTCTGTTTTAATAAATAATTTATAGTGTTTTTAATGTTCATTTGTTTGTATAGTGTACATATGTGCATATTCCATCTATCTAAGCTAATCTATTTTATGGAATAATTTAAATATATGAAACTTTTTAATTTTTATATCCAAGTTAGCCACAGATCACAGATTTACACATCAAAAAAGAAACCAACTGATGGCACACACTTTATATGAGCCCATTATTATGAAAGTGGTCGAAATCATTTGCTTGCTTTCACAACCTTTTCTAACCTTTCATATAAAACTCATTTATGGAAAATTTCCATTGCATTAACTTAATCGAAAAAAATTATTTCAAATATAGCAATTTTGCTGTTATGATTTTCTTTAAAAATCTTTTAAAGTAAAAGTTTCCACAAAAATCTGAAAACATGACAATTTTAATTACTGTTCTCTTTTGAAAAAGGTACATAAAAAGCTTTGCTTTGTTGTTGTTATCCTTGTTGTATTGCGAATGTGTTTTTATTTTTCCAATTTGCTTATTTTTTTGTTATTGTTTTATTTTGTTTTCTGATGTTTTGATGTTTTTCATACATTCTCTGTATTTGATGTATTTTATTTCCCTTCATTTTGTTTTATTTTCTTTTATTTACATTATTTTATTTCTCTCTTCACTCTCTTCACACTGTAACGCGTACGACTGATAAAGAAGAAGCACTGCTTTGCGTTGTTTTTGTATTTCATGCCAACAGATGTCATTGTATTGAAAATGTGCGTTGTTGCTGTTGCTGTGGCAGCTGCAGACATTCAGGATTATTACACAGCTACACACATTTACTCATAACACACTCACTCACACTTGCTCATAGCTATGCATAAACACACACTCACACAGACACACTTAGAGCCACATTAACACCGCAAGTAAAAACAAAAATCTACGCGTGTGAAGTCAAACAAACAGCCGCCACACCTTCAACGAGCGCTACGATGCGGCAACAAGGTTTGACATAATGACGCATAAGCAAGGCGGCAGGCGGAGGGAGGGTGGTAGGGAGGGTTGGTAAGGTGGGGACTTGGCACTTGGCACTTGAAGTATGACGCACCAGACAAGCTGCATTCAGGTGGTCTGAAGTTCAACTCCAACCGGAGCCGCGTATTTAATCATGCGATTCTTCGTTCTCCTCCTACTCTGCATCCTTCTTCACAGTCATCTCGTAATCCTCCTTCACAATTACCTCCTCCTTCCACTGTTCCGTCTCCTCCACGTCCTTAAACCCTTAAAGCCGAATGATGTTGGCATCTTATAGCTGTGTATGTGTATATAAATGTTCGATTTTTGTCACTACGACTGCAGCTAAAGATTTGAGCATGAAACAAAGACAAGAATAAACAGCAAAAGAAGCAGGAGAAGAAGAGACAGGAGAAGAAGAGGAAGAAGAAGAGACAGAAGAAGAAGAGGAAGAAGAAAAATAAGAACAAGAAACAGCAAAAGCATCAGCAGTGAATCGCTGAGTTATGATTTTGCATGCCTTTGAAAGGATGCAGAAGAAGAATATTCGAACAGGAGCGATAATAATAACAACAACAACAGCAATCCCAACGAAAACAACCACAACAACAACAACAACAACAACAAACCCAACGACAACAAAATCAACTACAATACAATCACAGTAGGAGTTGTATTGTTGTTGTTATTGTTCTCTAACATTGAATACACCACGAACGGGATTTCCGTGCAAATATCTTTGAAATTTCTAGACAATCAGCTGACTTACTGTCAACTCGTTGGTGTCAGCTTATCTATCAAGTTACCGTTCGGTATTTCGATTGCGTTTGTTCAAAGAATGCGTGGATTTTTCCCTGAAATATTCATCGGATATCCATCTGGATGAACATAGATGATAAGGATTCAAAAAATTCCTTTAACAAGCAGTTGAGCTTGAAGTTTGTATGTGTTGTGGATGGGCGAGAAGGGGCGTAAAAGTCTCTTCAAGTACCCCACCACTAGCACCCAGTCTGAAGCGAAGGTATCCCTACGAATGCGAATAACGAGGCTCAGCTGCGGCAGTTGAATCAACCAACATTCACTCAACGAAATCATTTCAAGGGACGGTTTTCTTGTTTTTTTTGCGAGAAACAAAATTAACATTAAAATAAGAATAAGAAGATGAAAGCGAAAAAAAAGAAACACAGCACTTAACAAGATGGTAAGAAATGAAAATAAACAGAAAATGAGCTCAATACTCATGGCTCATGGTTACAAAGAGGAAAAAATTCACGGTTCTGCTAGAAGATGGAGCTACCGAAGACCCTACAACCGTTTTGCTGTTTCACTCTTTTCACACTTCCTTTTTTTCTATCATTTGACTTCTCTCTTCTTCTTCTTCTCACTCACTCACACACACATAAAGATGGCGGTAAGCGACAGTGTAAAATACTAAACAACGCGATTTTCTTGATTACGCCACAAATTTGCACATGTGACAGCATAAAGTGACGCAGTAGCGACAACCACCACCACCACCACAACAACAACAATAACAACAACAACAACAATAACAACGACCACCTCAAATCTCAAGCGATGGCATTTTTCGATTGCGATTTCAGGACAAAATAAAAGCTACAAGGAAATAAATACATAATTTCGCCACATACGATGAATAGACACACAGTCACAGACACATGGACACACACATACACACACCCTCTCACTCACTCATACTCATGTATGAATAAAAAACACCCCAACAGATCCAGCGGCACAGAAGGACGCAGAGTCAATCGCTGTGTTTTTCTGTTGTCGCATCGGTGCCGCGTTCCTGCTCCCGCTGTTGTCGCTTCCACCGATGCTGCTGCTGTCGCTGCTGCTGCTGCTGCCACTCGGCAATGAAGCAGAATTATTCATTTTGATCTCATCAAAATCGCGTACCGACTACAAATTATGTGTAGCAACCGAAGTTTCAACAACATGCTGCTGCTGCCGCTCGCTTCTTTCGTTGCTGGATTTGATGGGAAGACTGCTTGTTGTTATTGTTGCTGTAGTCATATTTATATAGTGTGTTATTTTCCGAACAGCGGATTGGGATGTCTTCCTTGTAACCTTCGGCTTCTTCTTCGCTCGATTCATCCTGCGTCACTCATACCGACGACTACGGATTCAGGACCCAGGGCTCAGTTCTCAGGTTCCGGTCTCCTCAGGACTCCGCTTGGTTCATCAATTTATCGGCATCCAACACAGTGAATCGCAGAAGCAAGCTTTAGCATCAGCAACAATTGCTGCAATGAGGGTTGTACCGCCGCTGTTTCTGTTGCTGTTACGCGACGAGCAAAATCAAGAGGGTTCTGTGTATGCTCTGGGGTCCTTAAGGATGTATTACGACTGTTGCAGCCGGCAACAACAGGAACTGCAAACTTCCTGGCTGAATCGTTGCAATTGTTGTTGTTATATATGTTGTTTGTGTTGTTGTTATTATTGGTGTTGTTGTTGTTGTTGTTGCTTCCTGCAGCTTCGGCTCAGTTGTTGCTCTTAAGGCGCACAACAGCGACTCATTTGCAGGCAAGTCCAAGGCGACTGCTTTCAATTTATGCACAGCTTCAAAAAGATTTTTATTGTTGTTGTTGTTATCGGGCCGTATGCATTTCAGAGCATTAAAAATACATACACATAACACACGATATATCTATAGGGAAGGATGGCTGGATATGGATCGGATGAAAAGCCATCCGTGGAGACAGAAAAACGAAATGAATGAAATAAATACTCGTATAAATAAAGCAAAAGAGAGCCTCTTCTCTTTTAGTTGCTATTTTTTCTATTTGACGCCTCTCCCGAGGGTGATATATAAAATTTAAAAAGAAAGTCATTTTCCTGACTTTCAACAAGAAAACAGACAATCCGCTCAAAATAGGATATCATACGATATCAGATACGGTAAGCGCAAAAATATACACAGGCACATACAGAGAAGAATATTACATATACTATTATAGTATAGTATATGTAATATTCTTACAGTACAGTACACTATACTATATTCTTCTTCTCCTGCTTCTTCTGCGTCTTCAATTTCTATAATTTTGCTGCTTCTGCTTTACCAACGTGGATAGAGAGAATAGAATAGAGTAGATACTCGTACTATCGTCGAATTATTTATTTATCTCATTTCTCTCGCATCTCTCATCTTCCAGAGAATAGAATTTTTAATAAAAAATGAAGTATTATTTTGCAATTATTGCAATCATCCGAGAACAGAGGCGCAGCTTCAAGGAAGTGTACAGAACACAAGAACTGCCATACCGACCCGGGCAAGCGTCTTCCGAGATCAGTGTCAGTTCTTGTATAGTGTCTGGGTGTGTGTCTGTGAGTGTGTGTGTGTCTGTGTGAAGGCAACACAGAATGTGTAAATTATTAATGCAGCATCCGGACACTTCGAATGATAACAGAAACAACAAAATAAATGCAACAACATGCTGTTGCTGTTGCTTTACGAAGAAGCGTGTGTTGCTGTTGCCATTATTGTTGTTGCTGATGGTGGTGGTGGTACTGCTGGCTTATTAGTAGTCACCTGAAGGAGTTAGAAGTTAGATTCTTAGAGTTGTCTGTGTTATTGCAAGAAAGCAAGGATGCCGTATTGCAGCAAGGAAAAAATATTAACAACATGATATGTTGTTTCTTATCATCGCTGTTACTATTGCTCTTTGCTACTTCTTCAAGCGGAAATTAAGTTTCTCCCAAGTAAAACATGGATGCGGCTGAAGGTAAAATGAAACCAAAGAAAACAGGTACAACACCAACATCAACACAACAACAGCAATACCAACACAACAAAACTAACAACAACATACACTCCTTTATAAATAATCATGATTAATAATCTGTGTGTCGATGGTTCATCATGCATTTCAAATGAAATCGAAAGACTTAAAAATGTGACCCGCAACAAGATGCCCAGGGAAGGGATCGGGGAGCTTATTATTTACTATCTTTCTATTTCGTGGATTGTAAATTTTGAATGCAACATCTTGCAATACATCAGGGAGCACTAAAAAAGCACTTCGCTCTCTCTGCTTTGATGATGATCCGTAGGATAGCCAAAGAAAGACCTACGAGCACTCCAACAAGTGCAACCTACAAAACGGATTAATTTGCCGAAATTACAGAGTGAAAAACGATCACTATTGCAACAACAGCAAATTGCTGTTGCTGTTGCTAAAACTTTATTGCTGCCACGAGCTGCGCTCTTGGGCGCTCTTCGAACAGCTCGATGCAGTAGCATCTCCCTTCATCGGTGTCTTTGCACTATCAGGCCCTTTTCATGTTTCATCAGCCAACCCTCAACCCCTCTGCCCCTCACTCCTCAATTGCCTCAAGGAAACGCTGGCATCCTTGAGTTTCATGCTTGGAAGCACTAACAATGGCATTACATTTTTATTATCGCTCATTGTTCACTTAAGCACCCGAGTGCGGACACGCGAGAACCCAACCAGCAGCAGGGGGCGCGGAGGAGGAGGGGCGGTAGTGGAGACGTAATGCACAGGACGACCGAAGAACGGACGCCTTTTTTTCGAGACAATTTCTTTATAGTAGTTGCTTTTTTTATCCTTGCGGAATTTCCAATATTTTGTACATTTTGTCAGTGTTGCTATCGTTCAGTTTTCCGTGCCACTTTTTATTGCAGCTCTCCTGCTTTTTTGTTGTGCCCATTTGTTCCGAGACACTTTTTTTAGTGCTTTATCCTTGGGGAGAATTTAATTTTAGCTCATTTTATTTTTAGCCATTGCCATTTGTTTCGAATCCGTCGAATATTTCAGCCGACAATCGAATTTTCAGTCATTTCCGGCCGTCACTGTGACAGCCGTCTGCTGAAAAATAAGCGAAAAAATGGCGAAAAAATGGCGTAAAAAGGTTTTTATTGTAATTTAATTTTATTTCTTCATGCTGCATAACAACTCAATCTGCGTTTTCAGATGCCGAGCGAAGTGGATTATGATGAGTCATGTTGAGAGCCTGGGAAAAATTTATTGTGAAGAGATTTTAAGAGACTGCTCACTGAAAGACGGACAACTGAAGATGCCCCTCCCACCCCTGTCCGCACTCCCAGCACATCGTGTTTTATCATTATTTTATTATTATGTCCACTTCACAGCAGAGTTGCCAACTTAACACGCTTGCAAAAAAAAAAACAACAAAAAAAAAACACCCAGTAAACAGGCCGGAACGTGAAGCTAGCATTAAAGAAAAAAAAAAAGCAGTGAAAAATTAATGAGTCGTAAATTGAAGCGAACGGAGGATGCCAACGGATGCCACACATTAAAAACAATAACAAAAACAATATTAAAAATAAACCAAAAGTAAGTAAAAAACGAAAAAACCAAATAATTTAAAAAAAATTAAAAACGAAACAAAAACAAATGAACACAGAAAAAAGTAAATACATTAAAAAAAAGATCCACTCTACAAAAGCTCAACTTGCAGCAAGCAAATAAAACAACCGAGAATACTTTTTATAAAAACCATCAGCAAACTTCAGTTTGTTGATGGTAATTTTTGAACAGGTAAAAAGTGAAGGATTTCAGGGGGAAAAAGAAGAAGGAGAAAACCAAGAAGAAGCAAAAGATTTCATCATTAAAGTCTTCACATAAAAATGTATAAAAATCAACTTATCAAAAATACAAAAATAATTCAAATACTGGTATAAAAAATTCAAAACAGTAATATATAAAAATGTTCCCAAATTACCATAAATTTCCTACATAATCTCAAAGAGTGTAATTTGTAAACTTTATGCTTACAATTGAGTAGTTGAGTATATTTTATTAAAACTATAGGGTGGGCCATCGGCTGGTTTCTTAGAGAGAAATCAGTTTTTTTATTTAATTTTTTGAATTCAATTAAAAATTGTTTAAACTTTAATCTATTCGAAGAAAAGCACTTTCAGAAAAGATCAGTTGAAAGACTGACTAATCGCAAATACGATGACCCACCCTCTTATTTCTATGGGTTTTCTTTTATTTTTCATTTGTTTCCGATGACTGTTATATATGTTTTTTTAATGTAAAAAATGTTTTACGATATTAAAATATTAAGTTCGATTTAAAAAAAATATTCCGTAAATTTGTGGATATCTTCGTTATTATTGGATTTTTTATTTTGAATTTTTTTTTGTTTTTATACTTTTTCTTTTTTATTTTTTAGGAGAGGAAGCTTTTAAACATTTCATGGCAGCCTTAAAATAACGAGAGCTGCCATTGTTGTAAAAGTTAAAATAATTGTATATGTTGCTTAGTTTAGTGTCTGTGTTCTTTCTTAAATTCTGTATTTTAAGGTCCATAAAAACGATGCTGCCAAGTTTTAGCAGTATATAGTTGCTAATAAAACATCACAGATGAGTATCTTTAGTTGTCCTTAAAGCCAGTGCTGCCAACTATAGACATAGACACCAGTGATATATTCAAAGGTCGAATGTAGGTCAGAATATAAACTGAAGCTGCAGATAATTAAGTCTCTGCCTCTCTCTTTCTCTCTCTTTAATTATTCCTTTCTTTATCTCGATATAACAAACATGCATTTCAATAACATTTTAATTGACTTAACTGAGCATCAGATTCGTGACTCACATAATAATGATTAATCTATATTATTCACCCATCACTCCCTCATTAAATCATTCATTCAATTCATTTACTCATTCATTTATTCATTCACTCACTCATTTATTCACTTATTCCCTCACTCATTCATTCATTCATTCTTTGGAATCATTTCACTCACTGTGTCTCATTTCGAAAGTCCGTGTTTTTTTATGAAGAACTTTTAATTGCTTTGGTAGCAAATAAAATTTAAAATAAAAAGCAGGCGAATAAAAAATTATTCTATGCGTTGCCACAAAATATCAGAGCGAAATATTATTTTTATTGTTATACATTTTTTTACACTACTTCATAATTAATTTCAGCGAACTTGTTAACAATGAAAACTATGATGCGCCGTTGATTGCCACAGAAAGGCTACGTGAAAAAAAAAATGCCTCTGCCTGCTTTTAGGCGTGCACAATGGCTCGGCACTCGGCATTTTTGCATTTTGAGTTAACCCACTTTTAGTTTAAGATGTTTTTTATTATGTAGGGTGGTTTTTTTCTATATTTTTCAGTGCTTTTTTCATTTTACTCTGAAGGCATAAAATAGCAGCGTAAACTTCGCCTTGAGCGACTTTTAACCTAAAATGGAAATAAATTTTTTTTACTCCTTTGTACTTAAACAAACATGACGTTGACGTTGGTGAGAAGAAAGTGAGAGAGAGAGAGAGAAAGCGAGAGAGACAGAGAAAAAGTAGAAAGTGAGTGAGTAGGGTGCAGAGTGAATAATAATAAGTGGTGGAAGGGGATGAATGGGTGAAAAACTGATGGCTTAGACAAATGAGTTGTGAGTGAAGTTTTAGTGAGTCTACTTTTAGGCAAACGACACGCTAAGGAATTGTTTCATTACTGCCTCTGTTGAAATAAGCCGTCGATGGGCTGAATTTTAATTTTAAATTGAAGCCATTTTCAACTGACATAAAATACATAGTTTGTAAAGAAGAAGAAGAGAGAGTATGAATTTGACATTCATTCGTTGGCAGAAATATTTTCTTTTTTTATTATAATTTATGTAGCATCTATAAAGAAGTTTCTAGAAGTATGTGATTTAAAGTCCTGACTGTTTTTTTGCATTAAACTTTTCTAATGAAAACTGAACATTTTGCACGCTACTCAAACGTATTCTCAGAACTAATTTTGGCAGCTCTCTAATTTAATTAATTATAATTAAAAAGAGCCTTTAAAAACTTTTGGTTTTAATAAAACTAAGCTTCCACTAAAAGACTAATTGCTAAAAAGTTAGCATAGTTGGCAGCATTGATAATGATTTCGAGGTCGTTACTAGAGTTTTTTTTTTGCAGTTTTTACTGGCACATAACTGACGAAAAGTACCTCAAAATATCCTTGATGTCAACTTTCATTTAGTGTTTCTTTCTACCGTTTGGAAAGATTCTTTTAAAAACCTGAAAGACTTGTTTCAAAACCATTCTCTGCCTTTAAAAACTAATCTACGTCTCTAAAACGTTGTTGTAGTTTAAAATCCTATTTTAGGTCTTATTAAAACTTCAAAACTTTCTCTGTATCTTTCAAAAATTTCCTCTCTATAAAAATCTATTTTATGTCTATAAATCGTCCCTAAGTCTCTGAAAACCCATTCTAGATCTTTTAAAACTTAATCTACGTTATATATCTATACCTTTTGTATATCTTTAGAACCAATTATACGCCTTTGAAAACCTATTCTATATTTTTAAATCCTCTTGCACCATCCTATAGATCTCGGTTACCATATTTTGGGCTCTTCTTCATTGTCTGCATTCATGCGTTTGTGGATTTCTTTCTAAGCACTTCTGTCTATGGAACGTTGCCCAGAACAACCCATCCGATCCCATCCTAGTACAACCCATCGTAGTACTAGGATAGGCTCAACATAACCTAACATAATCCACTAGAAGTTGAAGAAGGCGCGACGACGTTGTTATCTTTGTAGGCCCTCGTTTCACCCTCTTTTTATAGGCTTAATAGTCCCAGAAAAGCTCATCACTTATCTTTCTTAAGTGCAGCCATGATTTTTTGCTTGTATTTTTGCCTTTTTCGTCTGCTTAGTTCTTCGTCCTTTTTACCTCTCTAGTGTTTTTTTAATAATAGCCAAAGGCAATTAATGTGATGCTTCTTCATATCCTTGCAATGTTTGAACAGTTCTGCTGCAGCTTCTCCTGATGATGTATGTTTTATATCACATTCCCTACATACACAGAAGAATAGAGGGAGGAGAGAGAGAGAGAGAGAGAGAACTACAGACTCACGTGGACACACAATCATTCTCACTCTTAAAAAAATAAATGAACACGGAGCTAGTTTTGTTGACAGTGGATCATTTTGCACTTTTTGGCGAAAATCTGTACGCCGCTCCTTTTCAAAGTAGCGCTCTGTTAAAAATCAGCTCACCGTCTTTTTTTGTATTTAGAGAAAAAGAGTGGTAAGAGTAGCAGTGGTCACTTTTTTGTGTGTGTTTGTTGGGCGGCGTCATAAAACGGTGGTTGGTGTCGCGAGGAGGGTGACCGGGACGAGGGAAACGAAATGACCACTAAAAATAATGTCCACTAATAAAAATATTTTTTTGTAGTTTATTTTTACAAAAATAGTAGTAATTTTTTTAAGTAATGCTGCAAAATTTACATATTTTTAGTTTTTTATTTGTTTGTGTTTTTTTCTTGCATTTTTTGTGTGTGCGAAAACTTATGATGATTGGAACTTTTATGGTAATATTTTTTGTGTGAGTGTGTGTGTGAATACTATTATTATTATTATTATATATTTTTTTACACTGATGATAGCAGTTTTTATAATAAAACGTAAAAACCATCAGCTGCTTTAAAAAAGAGAGCAGAGTGTGTAAAAAACGATGTTCATTCGAGTCGGAAAGAGACGCAAATACGTCCAGACTCAGGTCAGTTTACCAAGAAGGGGGAAGAGTGGGGGGTAGGAGTGAAAAAAAAGTAAAAATTTAATAAAATCTCCAAAAAACCGAATAAAAATGAAAACAAAAACTGTAAACAATTTACACAATAAAATGAGGTTATAAAAGCTCAAAAATCACTTGAAAGCCGTTTTCGTTTATATTTTCTTTTTGCTTTTAAATAACCTTTAAATAATTCTTAAATTTGGTAGCGGAAAATTGTTAGACTCTACTCTTCGATTAGCTGATTTAGAAGTTTCTCTTCAGAGGACCTTCTGACCTTTCCTTTAACCAAAGCTATAGGATGTGAGGGAAACTATTTTTATGTGAAATTCAGGTCACGTTACCTAATTTAAAAACTCATCTCATTCATCACAAAATAACACACATGGAATTCCTGTGTCCATCACCCGCTGTCCACCCTACCCAACTGTTTCTCTACCTTCTGTCCTCCACCCTCTCTCACTTTCTCTCTTCCGATATGTGTTTTTTCTCATAACATTGACCAAAAATAAACCTCACCTAATTAATTAAAAATTAGATTCTCCACGGAAGCTCTACGATTTCGATCCAATATTCAATTCCAACCTGTCCATCTCATCGTCTTCCTAACTCTCCATCTCTCGTCCTCTCTGTCACCCTCTCTGTCACCCTCTCTGTCTCCTTCCCTCTCACCCTCTCTGTCACCGTCTCTGTCACAATATCTGTCACCCTCCCTGTCTCCCTCTCAGTCCCTCTCTCTTTAGCAACCTTAAAGCTTACACACTCTACACTCTGTTTAGCTAACAGCCAACATTTTTGTTGGCTTGACGACAAGCAGTGAATGCAATTCATTTCACGTATTTTATTTTGTGTGTGTTCTCTTTTTAATTTTTGTATAATTGGGAGAAAAGTCTCCCGGACTCGCCGGGCTTCCATTGCTTTTGTGTCAACATGCAGCGTTTTTTTTTTCCATCT
Source organism: Myopa testacea (assembly GCA_949629155.1). Classification (NCBI taxonomy): domain Eukaryota; kingdom Metazoa; phylum Arthropoda; class Insecta; order Diptera; family Conopidae; genus Myopa; species Myopa testacea. The sequence goes on along the minus strand of OX451346.1, from coordinate 6,854,444 downwards.
TATTTTTCAGCTCTTTTGTGCCCAATATCTGTTGGGCCAGGTCTGTTTCCACCACACCAGCCCCACCATCCTCCCCTTTTGGCCTTACTTGACTCGCTTGCTATATTTTTGTGTTGCGTATTTTATTTTATCTTCTGTCTCGCTTCTTTATTGCGAGAACTCATGGCATAATTAAGTAAAGAAACGTCATTAAGCACATGTCTTGCTGGGTGCCCTGGAGGGTTGGCTGTTGTTGTTGTTGTTGTTGTTGTGTCTCACGCAGCAGCAGCAGAACACAAGTTCTATGATGGACCCCACCTTCCCCCCCCCCCCCAACCCGGCCATGATTCCATTCTGTACAGCCTCCTGTGCAACGGCGGTGTTTTCTTGTGTCATTAGGACTTTTGTAGTTCTTGTGTTGTTGTTGTTGTCGTATTTGTCTCTCCCCTTCTTGGTTTCTTCATCTTCGCACTCATCATCTTCTTCGTCTTCTTCTACCTCTTCTCCATCCTCCTCTTTGTCGACATCATTTTCTTATTCTTCTTATATATTCTCATGTTCTACAAAATTTACATTATTGTTGTAGTTTATGACAGACAGACAACTAAATAGACAGACATTTCGAGAGAAAAACATTCAGGCAACCACATTTACTACATGCTGATGTTGTTGTTGTTATTGTTGTTGTTTTTATAGTTGTTTATATGCCACTGTGATGAGCCTTTGTAGTCTCAGCTCCATAAACAAGCAACTTTATTTATTCGCTCACGAGTTTCACGAGCCATTTATTCAAGAAATTCGCCAAGCATCCGAGTGTGTGTACCACGTAAAGAACTCAGAAATCTCTGCAGGATATACGATTTTAATAAACTCACTTTTTTACAGTACGATGATGACGAGAGTTCATATTCGTAGGTTGCAAAAGAATGCTGATTTTAAGTCATTTAAGTTGTTGAAAGACAAAACAACCCAAAAAAAGAGAAGAGTTTCTCCTTTATTTCAGGATGAGAACCTTTACAAAACCCACTAAAAATTAGCCTAAAACATTATGACAAATAATTATATAGCTTTTTATATTGTAGCTTTTGGAATATTTCTAGTTGAATCTAAACTGGATCATTTATCGTAATTAAACGCTCAAAAGCATTGACTACTAATCGTATTTACGCAGCTACTCGATCAGGAAAGTCAAATGAATTTAAAGTGATTTCCCGGAAAACGCTCACCTTCAAATCTCATTCTCAGGCGTACCAAATGGGCGAAAAAAACCCCATGAATAGGATTTGCGGAACCTCAATCGTCGAACTCTCTGAAATGGAGGGATGCATTTATAATGGAGCTTCGGTCCGCTTTCATTCGATTGATTGATTCACTGATTCATTTATTGATTGATTGACTGATGGAAGCAAAGCCAACGCCAAAGTATATCAGTATATCGAATTCCGTTTTAATTACCGTTGAATTCAGAGAACATGGTGACCTAAATACGAGTAAATGAATAGTGAACCCATCGGCAGTTGCTGCTCCACCACCTGCTCCATCACCTGGTCCATCAACTGCTCCATCACCTGCTCCATCACCTGGTCCATCAACTGCTCCATCGCTGCAACTGCAACTGAAACTTCAGCTAATAGATTCTGGCGTAAACATAAACCATTCAGCAACAATAAAAACAACATGAATAACAACAGCATCCAGGTTGTTATTGTTGTTGTTGTTGCTGTTCTTGTGGTTGTTGCTGTTCTTGTTGTTGTTGCTGTTCTTGTGGTTGTTGCTTGGTACCTCGACCAAATTAAATTCTATGAAGGAGCTCTTTACAGGTGCAACGCAGAAATTGTATTTGTTATGCGTCAATATGTGCTGACAACGGGTTGTTGTTGTTGGCAACAATTGTTGTTGTTATTGGTTATGTTTTGTTGTTGTTGCTGTTGTCGGTGTTAACAATCACAACAACAGCAACAGATAAACTGTTCGCGAGACTCGAAACTAAGCTACTTGAAGAAGGAAGCGCTTTTTAAGTATGCTCGAAGCGTAGCAGCCACTTAATGAGCGAATGAAAGAGATAGCAAATGAAGGCACGAAAGGGATGGCAGCAAGATGGCCGCTTAGTACACGCACACACAGAGACACATACACAGAGACACGCGTTTTGAGTATCCTTAAGAACGCAGCGGTGTTTATTCACCTGCAATCTAAATCTAAAGCGTGTGTACTCGACTCATTTACAGCAGCTCCTTAACGATACCCTCCCGACATCATACCACCCCCGCTGTCCCTCTCCTCTAAAATCCTCTACGCGCCCTACCGTAACCCTCCCCCATCACACTTAAAACCTACTAAATTTAGGATGATTACTTACATATAACGGTTAATTTGGCGTTGACTCTGATGGCCGAATTGAGGCGCGCCGGTCCCACCTGACACTGATATTCGGCATCGTCGGTGATCGAAGCATTCGATATGCGCAAATTATAGACACCCTGCTTACGATCGCCCAACACGGAGTAGCGTGGAAAACCCGGTATCACCGCCAGGAAACCCAACGCGAAGCCGTCTTTCGTCCATTGAACGGCGCCGGCCTGATTGGCCACCTCACAGCGCATCATCGCTTCGGAACCCTCGAGTACCTGCAGGTCATGTGGTGTGATACGAAATTTTTGTTGTTGCCCCTGACAGAAGGCAGGCGTGTCGGCGATGAGTAGCACAGCGAATACTGGAAAGAGAGAGAAAGATAGAGAGAGTGATGAAATGCTGTATATTAGAGAAATAAAAAAGTAGCAAGGTTTAAATAGGGAAAAATTATGCCTTAAACTAAGTTTAATGGTGATCTCTGCAGAGGTGAATAATGAGCTATACAGAGGTGAATAATGAACTATACAGAGGTGAATAATGAATTATACAGAGGTGATTAATTCCACTCATTTACATGTGGTTAATTTTGGTCAAAATGTTTTAGTTGATGCCTATTTTATGGCATTCACACAAGGTTAAAAGCTTTAAGAAGAGATGCTTTACTTTTCTACCTTTTTGAAAATAATTGTAAGATTTTTTTTATGTATTTTTACAAAGTATTTTAAAGTCGTACTTAAAAAAATGTATGTTTTTTTGATGGTCGGTAAGATGGTTAGTTCAGAGGTATGTTGTAGCTTTTGTTGCTTGTTATTATTACTGTTTTCGTTGTGGTCCAATGTTCCTTTCCTTCATCCTTTTATTACAAACACTCAACATGATTTAAGAGATTTCAGAATGTCCTTGTAGACAAGTTAATTAATTTTCTCACTTCACACACTCTACGAGACACACTCAGACATACATACATATACTCTAACACATCGCCAAGGGCACACTCTAGAAGACTCACATTCATACATATGCGTCCAAATCACTATGGTGATGACTATGATGACGTCACACTTCGGTGATTGTCAACTGAAACTCGCCACTCTTCGTTATGGAGAAGTTCAACAAAATCCAGAAGCAGTAACCAAATCAGCAACAACAACAATAATAGAAGAAGATGCGATACTACAACAACAAGAACAGTTAGAATAGAAGCAACAACAACAATGAGTGGCCGGCATTTCTATGAAAAACGTGACTTACACGGAACCTGGTGCTGCTGCCCCGTCCGTAGCGCGTGCAGCAACGCCAGAGGGCGCCAGAGACACGCTAGATGCCAATTCGAAAACCAAATAAAATAAAAAAAAGAATTCTATGCCTAATAAAATCATTTATCCTTAGTATTTTTATCCTTGTTTTATAATCTTCTCCTTTGCTTTTTCATCGACTGAACTTGCAATCAACGATCAGTTTTCAGAACGAAAAAAAAACTAATCACCGTAACTAATAAAAAATAATGCAAAAACAAACAAACAAACAATCATAACCGTGGACTGACCAGTGGACGAAGGAAGGGGAAGGAAGGGATGCGGGAAATCCGACCAATTGCGAAACAACCGGACCGGGCAACTAAAACAACGACACCATTGCGTCCCGACCCGAGCCTTGGGTTGAACAAAGAAAAAGTTTTTAATGAAAAGCAAACATCAGAAACTCAGCAGAAAACTTGGGCAAGAGGCTGATCGCCACCAACAATAATACCACCACCACTACCACCAACATCAAGTGGTAGAAATGACTGAAAAACTCTGATGGTTGGATGAAGAAAAGAGGTGTAAACGGGCGAAAGTAGTCAGAAAGAACGCAGTGAAAATAATTTTTAAACTGTTTTTGAAACACAAAAGCAATAACAAAAAAAACTGATGGCAAAACAATGAAAACAAGTTTAAAAATGTTTTGTTCGAAGTACGGCGCAGGATGACGCTTGGACTGTTGAACCACATCACGGTTAAGTGAAGTCCATTTTGTGCAAGTGCTCGGAAGGTACGAGTACCAGATTCAGATCACATTTCCACAGTCATGGAAACGAATAATAATATTTTTTCTATCTTCAGGCATGAAGTGTATGTGTTTGTATTTCACTCACACCAACACACACCCACACACACCCACACAAGCCATTCAGTTCTCGAGGTAAACACGGCCGCCTCGAGGACAATCGAATTCTTCCCCATGGCCAACACATGTTTTTCAAGAGATGTTTTTCCACCGTTTTTTAGACCTTCCGATAATACTTTCAGATCTCTGTAGGAGTTTTAAAAGAAAAACCGAGGGAAGAGAGGCATGGAGAGAGAGAGAGAGGGAGAAAGAAAGGGGTAGACCAAGGAGATGGAGAGAGAGGCGAGAGAGAGAGAAGAGGAGAGAGAATGAGGCTTGAGAACGTGACTTAAGAAGGAACTGATTCCACGAAATTTAAAATAAACACATTCTTATGATCTTAATTTAGCAAGCATATGTTGTTTTTAGGATATTCACTCAAACAGAGTTAATTTCAAGAAAAAATAGATCTCTGAGAGCCCGTCACCATTCATCATCACGGGGTCAATGCAATGGCCTTGTATTGAAGTGCACTCTGGGTACAGTCGATTAGTTGCTTCATTAAAATGCAAGAACACGAAACTTGAGAAGTCCCTTGATATTTTCCTGCCCTGAAGCAATACAAGAAGGGTATTTTAGTGGATTAACTGCTAAAAAAACAAAAATAAGATGGTACTAGAAATGAAATCGTGTATTTTCTGTTTTTATTTTGGTACAAGCACAGTCTCTCAAAGGGACAATAATGATTGCTAATATATCCAATAACAGTAATAACGGCTATTGAACAGATATTGAAGATGGGGATTTCTGCGATTTTAGGAGAATAACATTCAGCAGAGAAACACATGGGTTATAAAATACTAACGGCTATACTACTAACGAAGGATATACTATAAAATGCGATAAAAAAGGTTACAATAAATATACTCATATATAGAGAAGAAATAAGGATGAAAGGAAAGAAGGAAGGAAGGAAAAATGAAAGTAAGAGGAAAGGAAGAATGGTAGGAAGGAAAAAAGAAAGAAAGGAAAGAATTACAGGCCGAAAGAAGCATATTCATGTATAAATGCATATATTAAGGGATTTACACTAATTTATTAAAAAAAATTAAGTAAATTGACAAATTTTATGACCAAAAAATCTGCTCTTCATATCAGAAGATTCAAGATAATTCGGATAATTCCAGGAAACTACAACAACACAGGAAACTGAGGCAGAGTTACACCAACGTATTTCCAAAAACGGAATGACTCTGAATCTTTATTGATTATTTGGGCTCTCTTCTTTATCATCACCTTCAGAGAAGAGTTGAAAGGTTTTTGCACTTTTTTGTTTTCTTTTATATGACTACAAAAACAGTGATGGTGTCATCCGAATGACTCAAAATCGTCCAACGTATTTTTAGGCCTTCTACGGAAGAATGATTTTTATTTTATTTGATTTTTTTTTTCACCTCCGGTTGTTCAACTGAGTTTAATATTGACAGAAAGGCCAAGCGACGGAATGAGTAACTAATATAGCTAAATATATTTGGATCACTGAGCAAGGTCGAACTCAGTACTAAGGAATTACAACAACTTTAGATGGGCCAACAACCTGATATAATCAAGAAAATTACTCAACATTGAAGGGGAGAAAAGTAAATACAGTTACTTTAGGGATTAAAAGGGTAGATGATGAACTCTAGATACAGAAAGATACAGAAATGTGGATGTGAGATAGAGTGATAGAGGGTGATAAGCACAGAAAGCGAAAGTGAGAGGGAGAGATATGAGAAGAGACAAATTAAAAAGAATGGGAAGAAGATTGTGACAACTACAGCAAACATGGAGAAATTAATCTGCAACCGGGGCAGAGGTCGAAAAACCTCGATTCACGCAAATTAATGAAAGTGCCAAAAAATTACATTAACTCACTAACACATGTAGACACACAAGTATACACAAATACACACTTACACAACTTCATGGAGAATAAACTAAGATTACACACTACATGGTGATATTTAAGAATAAACTAAGAATAGAGTAATGAGTTTGCGAAAACTTGGCCTTGAGCAACATGGACTGGGCTCCAAAAGAAAAGAAGAGGAGCTCCAGAGGAAAAGAAGAGGAGCTCCAGAGGAAAAGAAGACAAGCTCCAGAAGAAGAGAAAAGAAAAGAAGGGAGAAACAACAAACTTCATGATTTTATGGCATCTGATAATAAATAAAATGTTGCCAACATTTGGAAGCATCATTAACAAAACCACTCATTTTTAATAAAAACTCCCATTAGGCCAAACATTAAAAAAAACAGAAAACGAAAAAAAGTA